>NQII01000037.1:1082025-1133156 GCA_002778355.1 Clitarchus hookeri
GTTTTTTTTTTTTTTTTTGCTCTTTAGTGTATATGTACACAGGGGTGACAAAAGTCATGGGATAGTAATATGCAAATATACAGATGGCAGAATTATCGTTTACAAAATGTATAAATGGGCAGTGCATTGGTTGGGCTTTCATTTGATGTGATTATGGCAGCACAACGGGAATTAACGGACTTTGAACGCGGAATGGTAGTTGGAGCTAGATGCATGGGACATTCCATTTCGGAAATGGTTAGGGAATCAAATCTTTCCGAGATCCACAGCGTCAAGAGTGTGTCGAGAATACCTAATTTCAGGCATATTCCCCCACTATGGACAACGCAGTGGCCGACCGCCTGCACTTAATGACAGAGACCAACGACGTGTGCGCAGAATGGTCTGTGTTAACAGACAAGAAACACTGCGTGAAATAACCTCAGGAATCAATGTGGGACGTACAACGGACGTGTCCCTTAGGACAGTGCGGTCAACTTTGGCTGTACTGGGCTATGCCAGCAGAAGACCGACTTGAGTGCCGTTACTAACAGCACGACATCGCCTGCAGCGCCTCTCCTGGGCTCGTGACCATATCGGTTGGACCCTAGACGACTGGAAAACCGTGGCTTGGTCAGATGAGTCCCGATTTCAGTTGGTAAGAGCTGATGGTAGGGTTTGAGTGTGGCGCAGACCCCACGAATCCATAGACCCAAGTTGTCAACAAGGAACTGTGCAAGCTGGTGGTGGCTGGTTTGGGGGTGTTTTTATGGTGTGGGTGGTTTTTACATGGAATGTACCGGGTCCTCTGGTCCAACTGAACTGATCATTGACTGGAAAGGGTTATGTTCAGCTACTTGGAGACCACTTGCAGCCATTCATGGACTTAATGTTCCCAAACAACGATGGAATTTTTATGGATGACAATGCGCCATGCCACCGGGCCACAACTGTTCGCGATTGGTTTGAAGAACATTCTGGACAGTTCCAGCGAATGATTTGGCCACCAATATCGCCCGACATGAATCCCATTGAACATTTATGGGATATAATCGAGAAGTCAGTTCCTGCACAAACTCCTGCACTGGCAACACTTTCGCAATTATGGACGTCTATAGATGCAGCATGGCTCAATATTTCTGCCGGGGACTTCCAACGACTTGCCGAGTCCATGAAACGTCGAGTTGCTTCATTCCGCCGGGCAAAAGGAGGTCCGACACAATATTAGGAGGTATCCCACGACTTTTGTTGCCTCAGTGTATAAAGAATGCCATATAACCACTACGCAGTACATCTAGTGCTTAATTTCTTCTCGACCACCTAACTGAAGTATTGATTTTTATTTTAAAAAGGCCCAATGAAAAATCCAATTCTAATATACGTACAGATAGTGAAAGTAAAGAAAATTTTCTTTTCCTCAGAAATGTTTGATACAGAGCCGTTAATTACTGGGTTTAAGGCATGAGTACAGCAGTGTACATGCTTAGCTAACGATTTTCTATTTTTAATTCTTGCCCGAAGGCCTATGTAGTTCCTACACTTATTTTCTGTCCCATAGTATCCTTGGCCTCTTTTTCTTAGTGCATTCTTCAATAGGACCCACATATTACTGTTTTCGAGAATGTTTCACCTCATAGAAGTGTCAGGCAGAGAATGCCTACGATTTGTTTGACCCCACCCTCATTGTTTATGAACTAACTAACTGAAAGTGAACGTAAAATCACTAAAGGATACAATTATGTTATACTGAATGCATTTTTTTGGCGAATGTGCTTTAAATTTACAGTTATTTGCAATTAATATATGCCCCTTAAAACCTTTGATAAATGTTTTCATTCACTGACAATAATTAATCATTCTTATTTAATCATAATCTATTAAAATCCTTTGAAGTGTTTTCATCTACTGATAATATATTTATTCATTAACTAATACCACATATATTTCTGTTCCCATACACAAGGCTTATCCAACGCCTTTTTTTTTTGCGCTTATTCTGCTTTTCGTTTAGTAACTGTACATAATAATGAAAGCAGCATATTCCGTCTCTATGTTTAGTTCCAACATTACCTTATTGAAGATAGCGATTGCAATAAAATGATTCCAGTCACCGGTGCAAAAAAACTATGCATTTGTGTTTCGAAATAAAAAAGTAATTTTAACATGGGGTGGATTCCCCTTCAGTGTATATTGGTGTCCCAAATTAATGTTTATCCTCTTTGAGTGGGATTAACAGAGAAACTATGGAAGATTATCAGATGAAACTGCTTGTATTTGATGATATAAGGACAACGTTTGGTGTGTGCGAATGTTAATAACAGTTGCAAATGTTCAAAATGTCCACCATCATTAGCAAAACATGGTCTGAAATGCTGTACAACAGAACGAAAACAGTAGCTACGCTTTCCATGTGTAGTATATAAAATGGGAGAGGGGGCGCAATATTCATATTTTCCTCTAAATAGCAAGAACCAAAATACTTTTTTAAAATTTTCTATAAATATCAAGAACCTAGGCATCTCTTAAAATATCAAAAACTTCAGAAATGAAAAGCTTAAATTTACGATGTCTTTCAATAGAAAATAAAATCAACGTATTTTCTAATAACGTTTTTAGAATAAAAAAATTTAACTTAAAAAGGACAAAAATCAATATTCATTTATAAAAGTATATCAAATTACAAATATTTCACTGTGACTATATCAATAACAAATTTTAAACTGAATATAAAATTATAAATATCAAAGACTAAAATAAATTGTTATTTAAAAAATTTTAAAAATATTTTTCAACAAATGGGAAACATTAAAACAAAAGAAAGTAAAAAGTGTGATCAAGAAAAATAAAAAATTTAATTCTCTTCAAGTCTTTATACAGAAGATAAACATCTAGATATATATAAAATGTTATATTATTTATACAAAATAATATTATAATGAAGCAAGTACGCAAAAAAATACACTGTGAATGTAGAATATGTATTCATATATTATATAAAAAAAACAAACAAATAAAAAAAAATAAAAAATTAGAAAACAAAAATAATTATAATAAATTAAAAGATTATTTTGAATACTTAAAAGTCAGATTAGAAGACAAACATTAGTAATTCATATTTAGAAAATTACAAACTAAAACAGTACTTAAAAATTATGTTCAAAGTATATTTAAATTGTTTTGTAATAAATGAAGTAAAATAAAATAACTAATAAATGGGTAGTAAAATTACAACAAATCAAACTGACAGAGCAATTGAGACAAAAAGTAATTCAACATTATAACAAAACTAAACTTATCAGAATATAAATATATTTGTAGGATAAATAAATTAAATGCTTTCTCTGAATATAAAATGAAAACCAAATTAATAAAATTTATTTCTGTTTATTATATATATATATATATATATTTTTTTTTATAAATTTCTAAATAAAAACAATCAAGAATTAATGTAAAATATTTAACACCTCATAAATTAAAAAATTAAACTTGGCAGCATGGCAAAAAAATCACCCAAGAGGATTACAATAAAGGATATATTAATAATAAGAAAGAATAGGAATTAAAAAAAAAAATAGTACTTTTACAAGTTTTTACAGTGGAATTATTTCTAAAAATGTGAATAAGTAGATCACATACCATTTCCAAAAAATAAAAAATAATGACATATTCAATTAAGAAGGAAAAAATTATAGGAAAACGAACATCTTTTAAATATAGGATACAAACATGTATTATATAATGTGATGAAGGTTACAAATTTAATAATTAATATTAAGAAATAATATGATATATTATTAAGATCATTCAATATATTTTATAATAATCATAATTAATGAGGACAAGTTTAAAAAAAACTAGTACTAAATGTTACATTGGCATGTAAAATAAATGGAGATATTAAAGATTTTTATTTTAGAACTAGAAAATGCATAGATCAACAAATCTATATTAAACATATAATGAATAACTCCAAGAGATTTTAACAAATATATCTTAATTTGAAGCTCAAGAACCTGACTGGAATTATATGCTATAAATTATCTTGAAATTTGTACAAATAAATGAAACCCTCTAAGAGGTTCTTCTTAAGTGAACTGCCAGAAAAAAATTTAAAATAAACATTCTTGTGTCAATGTTNGTTCTTCTTAAGTGAACTGCCAGAAAAAAATTTAAAATAAACATTCTTGTGTCAATGTTAAAATAATGATAAAAAATGGTTTTATTTATTTTATAAAATCATTGTTATATACACCAAATAAAGATCAACAAAGATATTATATATATAAAATTATTGGCTAAGAACCAGATTAAATTTTTGAACAATTTGAAATACTTATGGAAATTGATAATATTTATCAATTTGAGAAGTTAACTTTTTCTATTAATGTTTACTCTTTTAATGAAAATTTTAAAACAAATCCATTACAAATAACAAAAAGAAAAAGATTTATTTATTATATTATACAGTAGAAATCAATAATGAGTTTATCATTATTGATTTATTAAATATTTATTAAAATTAATTTCATCACTACTTATTGAAAATAATGGAAATTTTTTCCCTGTGGATAAAGAATATAACATTCTGAATAAAAATTTAATGAATGTGAATTTTGGCCTAAAAATAAAGCTGTTACAATAGAAATGCCTAACTTTAGAAAAAGGTAGATTTCAAAATTTTTAATAATTCATTAAGAGTTCATTTTGTAATTTATTTCAATCACAAATGTTTATTAAAATTATGGATAACTGTGAACCACACATGGAAAAATCATATAAAATGAAATATCAAAAACGTGAATCAAAATGTTTCTCTTTCTTTGTGTTATGAAATAATTAAATTTATATTTTAAAAAAACAAATAGAATTTATTGGTAAAGGAAAACATAGTTTTTATTCAAATGTTAGAAATTTAATAAATTAACAAAATTTGTGGTAGTAAAAATTAACAAAATAATAATTATATGATTTTAAATTTTGTGAAGAAGATATAAAAAGAGTTCCTAAATATGTAGAAATATATATATAAGTTTGATTAGAAATATATGTTAACACATTTCAAGAATAATAATAAAATAAATGAAAGAGAAAAAATAATTAAATTAATGTAAATAGAAACTAAATTTTTTTAGATATTACCTCGAAGACAATAATAAAAAAGTTCAAGATCATCATCATTTCACCGGATTATAGCAAGGAGCTGCTCATCCTTATTGTAATCTAATTTAAGAAATTCCATCATTTGTACTATTTCAAATGCATAATTTATCATCATATGATGCACTTTTTTATAAAAGAATTTGTAAATAAAACATACAATATTAAAATAATTCCAACTATTAAATAAAAATTTATTTTACATAATAAAAAAGTTAACAATAGTTTACAGTTAAGATTTTTACAGACATTTAAGTTTATGAGTTCAAGTATTAATAAATTAAGTCACAATATTTAAAAAAAATCTTTTTAAAGAACCATTTAAATAGTCATGAAAAACCAACAATTATAATTAAAAATTAAGAAAAGCTGTTAAGCCATATAAATATAAGACTTCAATAAAAAAAATTGAAAGAAATAAAATTACTAACAAAAATTCATTCTATTCGAGATAAAATGAAAATATCAGGTGAAGATTATAAATGTATGNGTATACAAACAATTCAGAAGAGTATACAAAATTGTATAATAAATACAATTTATTAATTTCAGCTGATATATTAAAACATTTTTGAGATGTTATTTAGAAAAACACAAATTATATCCTTCTTAGCATTATATAGCACTGGTTTATTTTGGGATGCAATGTTAAAATGTACTAAAATCGAATTAAATTTATTAGAAGATATGATTTTATTTTTATAACATAGTATTCAAAGTGGGATATCACAATGTTGTATTATATGTATATGTTAAAAAATACATGGACGATTGTAATAAACATATGTCTTCAAATTATTTACATGAAAATCATTTATATGGTTTGGTAATGTCAGAATTTTTACCATATTTTGGATTTGAATGTATTGCAGAAAAATTGGGTTTAGAAATAATGGAAGAAAAAATTTTAAATCTATCAAATGAATCTAAAGAAATATATACACTAAAAGGTAATTTAGAATATCCAAAAAAATTACAAAAAAAATAAAAATGTTTTAGTACCTCCAGAAGCAAAAAATAAATTATTCTTTAGAAAAAAAAAAGATAAATATGTTTTACATTATAAAACTTTAAAATTATGACTCGAACATAGAATAAAATAAGAACAATAGAAATTTAAAAATTAATTAATTTGGTTTAAAAATAATTAGATATTAAGACATGCGTGAGAACTAAAGCAAGCAATGATATCGAAAAAAATTATTGTATAAATTAACGAATAATTTTGTTTCAGAAAACAATGGATAAACTGTAAACAAAGTATAAACTGAAAAAATCTACCATGTTTTAATCTAATTCCAGTGTAAAAGTTTGTTTTTGCTGGTTATCATAATAACAATAATTGTAATAATTTAACGTTCCATAAATTTTTTTTTTTCATTTGTGTTTTTGTTAAAAATAGATCTATATCAGGTTTTTTAATTCACTATTTGGGATTTCAAAAGCAGTTGATTTTGTTTTTATATATAATTTATAAATAATATAAATTAAATAACATTTTTAGTTANTGGGATTTCAAAAGCAGTTGATTTTGTTTTTATATATAATTTATAAATAATATAAATTAAATAACATTTTTAGTTTTAATTTCCCAACTTAATTATTTTAGTAAACATAGCTCCAGCTACAGCTGCTGAAGCTGTTCTTTCTTTAATTGNTTTCCCAACTTAATTATTTTAGTAAACATAGCTCCAGCTACAGCTGCTGAAGCTGTTCTTTCTTTAATTGGTGTTTATTTATCATTATTTCTGTAGCTCATTATTGCAAAAAAATTTTCTGTTTCATATTTTAATTCAAAAATGTTATTATCTCTAATAGTCCAATCAACCGGTGCTCAAAAGAGGTGTTTCCAGGAAAAAATTCCAGAAGTTTTTTTCTCACAGGTTTTATATGGTTTTTTGGGTTCATTTTATAGGAAATTTGGTCATCTTTAATTTTGAANTGGGATTTCAAAAGCAGTTGATTTTGTTTTTATATATAATTTATAAATAATATAAATTAAATAACATTTTTAGTTAATTTTAATTTCCCAACTTAATTATTTTAGTAAACATAGCTCCAGCTACAGCTGCTGAAGCTGTTCTTTCTTTAATTGGTGTTNTTAGTTAATTTTAATTTCCCAACTTAATTATTTTAGTAAACATAGCTCCAGCTACAGCTGCTGAAGCTGTTCTTTCTTTAATTGGTGTTCATTTATCATTATTTCTGTAGCTCATTATTGCAAAAAAATTTTCTGTTTCATATTTTAATTCAAAAATGTTATTATCTCTAATAGTCCAATCAACCGGTGCTCAAAAGAGGTGTTTCCAGGAAAAAATTCCGGAAGTTTTTTTCTCACAGGTTTTATATGGTTTTTTGGGTTCATTTTATAGGAAATTTGGTCATCTTTAATTTTGAANGAAGTTTTTTTCTCACAGGTTTTATATGGTTTTTTGGGTTCATTTTATAGGAAATTTGGTCATCTTTAATTTTGAATGAAGTGGCATTTTCGATCAAACGCATAGTTTTCGAGTCATCGCGGGTGAAAGAGAGCGTTTCTCTAGTTTTTGCCAAAAGGCCAAAAAATCACCCTTTTTCAGCGCGCTCTAGCGCCTGGATACTTCGTCAGAAAATTAAACTTGATAAATGCATTTTGTAGAAAATTTTGTCTACTTTAATTTAGTATAGAATGGTCTTATCGATTAAACGCATAATTTTGGAGCTATAAATAAAAAATTTAAAAAATTACGAAATTTTTATGGTTTTTTGCGTTTTTCTTGTGAAGCTCACCACCCTCGAGGGCGCAAACATGAAATTCGNAATTACGAAATTTTTATGGTTTTTTGCGTTTTTCTTGTGAAGCTCACCACCCTCGAGGGCGCAAACATGAAATTCTGATTCAGCACCCCAAAAACCATATAGAACCAGTGAGAAAAAAACCTCCAGAATTTTTCTTGGTAAAACCACTGTTTNGATTCAGCACCCCAAAAACCATATAGAACCAGTGAGAAAAAAACCTCCAGAATTTTTCTTGGTAAAACCACTGTTTGACTGGACTATAAGCAATATCATGACATTTGCAACCTACGTCTAATTGATTAAATTTTTGATCTCAACAAGCTAATCTTTCATCTCATTTTGTAAATGGACTGCAAAAATTATATCTCTGTACATGCATTTCTGGTAATTTTTAATTATTGAAAGCTCAATTGATGATATTTTCATTGATGTTCTGGTTTACAAAATAAATCAGGAATAATATGCACCTTTATTGTGGCAATGCCTACCATGTTTCCCAGTTTAGAAGACTCTGAGCACAGACTCGGGGGGTATTGAAGACGAATTTTTAAGTGATATGCTAGTGATCTGACCAATACACCTCCTGCTCCTTTTTCAGGGATCAACACTGCCTACACACGAGATTTTTGTATATAGTTTGCCATTTTATGGGCAAAATTACTAGTATCAGTTCCATCACATGAATGTAAGTTCATGCAATTTGGACATCACTGTTGTAGTATTGATATGTGTGAACCCCAGCGCCGGGCAGGTGTGGCCGGACTCGTCATGGTGGATAGAGGGAGGAGGTGACTCAGGCCACTAGGTCACTGGGTGGGCAGGGGATGATTGACAGCTGGCCTGAAATGTCATCACTGCCTCCCCCACATGCCTGGAAGAGTCGGTGGCAGTGGGCTATTGCTTGAATTTTCTGGTAATTTCTCTCAGTGTTAAGATTCTGGGTCAGTATGCCTGCCACTATAAATACCACCACAGTTCTGTCTGTGACTGTCATCTTGCGAAGTGCAAGTAAGAGTGAACTGACTACGAGCGATGGTGTGAAGACTGCTAAGGACAAAATGAAACATGTTCTAAATATACCTAAAATAAAATAAAATATGTAATAGTCTACAAATGTAGAGTGCTAAATCTCAATTACAAGTGTATACAATAAATATTTTTATACAAGGCTGTATGAATTGCTATGTAGTAATTAATTTACCTTTTACTGTCAGATTTTGAGGCTATTTGATACAAGCTTAATTGTGAAGTTACGTAATTTATTACCATATTCACCCAAAAATAGATGATAGTTTTCACTTTAAACTGTATTTTAAAAAATTGGGGNNTTATCTTACAATGGACAGAAAACTGTTTTAACCTACAACACGCAATGATTACATACCCATTTGACTGCCAATCACATCACATGTAAACGCACATATTTTTCGTATAAATGTAGACACACACAGTTGATAATACCACTAAATATAATTCAGTTATATCTAAACCCCCTATTTACATTGCAGTTATAGCATTAACCTACTGCTGCTATGTAAATAATGGTGGTCATTTTGAATTCAAAACCTGAAACTGGTAGTTAACATGTATGAAAGTAGTGTGCACTTTTTACATTTTCATACCATGGCTGTGTTCCCAACTACCAACGACGTGCAGCAAATGATGTATGGTTTTGGTTCCATAAGCGTGGCACTATCTGTACATTTTATTTCAAGTGTTTAGTATCTACATTCATATTGCTATTTTAGTCTATGGTCATTTTCTTTCTAACAAGGTAAACAAAACAGAAGTTTGTAAACAGTAATCTAAAAATATTTTCTGAAAGAAAAGAGTTAAAATAATATGTCATACATAGTATTTTATTAATGCATTTTTTTTCCTTCACAACTTTAAAGTGGTGCTATGAGTACTCAACTATTAACATAAAGATCTGAGTAAAGAATTATAATAAAGACTTAAGTATAAAAATGGGACAGCTGGCTGCATACAAAACATTAATTCTGTCGACATGTACAAATTTGGAGATAGTTGGCGAACGAATGTAGTTTCTATACATATGGACGAAGGACAAGCCGAAGGATTGGGATTGATTAAAGGATTGACATGGATTGCTGTGGATTGTGGAGGAGGATTGCTAAGGATTGGGACTGATCGAAGGATTAGTATTGATCGAAGGTTTGGGATTGATTGAAGGATTGACATGGATTGCTGTGGATTGTGGAGGAGGATTGCTAAGGATTGGGACTGATTGAAGGATTGGGATGGATCGAGGGATTGGGATGGATCAAAGGATTGGGATTGATCAAAGGATTTACATCAGGGTCAGAGATGTGACGTCAAGGTGAAGGTCATCCAGATCTAACATGTTGGTCGGAGTCATCAGTGCCACCTAGGTGATGAAAATGTAAACAAATGACAAACGAAAAAACCTATGTAGGATTGTTGAACGTGATTTTATTCTATATAAAAGAATTAAATTACATGTACATTCAACATAGTAAAGAAACAAGGAAGTCACAAGATAAACATGTGTTAACAACATTGACAAATGAAGGGAAGGTTGCAGCGAGGTTGCAGAGCGTCTATGGAGCAGTGTAGTCAGCCTTTACATATATATGGCAGGTGGAGTGCATTAGACAGAATAAGCAAAGGTGAGAGGGTGGAGGTCTGCCGACTAATTAACCAATGAGAAACATCGGAAAGGGGAGGGGAATGTTAATACAATGTGATTGATTGGAAGAGGGGGGGGGGTCAGTCGTCTGCTGGACATGGTACTGAGGGAAACCTCTGGAAAAGTAAGTTTTAAAAATACTTTATAATATTTTTTATTAATTTTTTTTATAAATTCTTAGGGAATTTTTAGTATATATAACAAATTTTTGAGTTCAAGGTCAATGGTCACCTGTTTAGAACTAAAGGTCAAGGTCGTCTGGATCCAAGATGGCGGTAGTAATCTGTAATGTAATATGCTCTCTGACTTTTATGAATTCATTTAACTTTTACCATTTTTTTCGAATTTGTTTTCAAGGTCATGGTTATAGGGTCATGGTCACCAGGGTCCAACATGGCGGTTGGGTGACATCATAACATGGTGGCTGGTCGGTTCTAGCCCCTCGCCCTCTGTAAGCCCACAGATTAAAAATTGTAATTTTATATCTTTTTAAATAAATTTCTAATAATGTTTTACAAACATTTGGGGATTTTTTGGGTTTAAGGTCAAAGGTCAAGGTCACCGACATCCAACATGGCAGACAGAACCAAGATGGCTGACAGTTGGCTCCGATCCCGTGTTTTGATTTGGCATATAAAACCAATATGGCCACAACTGGTCTGCTCTCGATAAAGAAACCTCCCAAATTGTTCCAATGGATTGAAAAGTGCCTTGCTGAGGCTGGTTTTTACAAATGGGAGGCTCGGTGCTTTTTTTAAGGGAAAACAGGAAATTTCAAAGGAAAAAGGGGAAATTTTGAGGGGAAAAAGGAAAATTACAAGATGGCAGCGGTCGGCTCCAGTTCCAGGCTCGTTACGCCAAAATGCAGATAATAATTCTACTAATATATATTTAAACATTTAAGAGAGATTTTTTTAAACACATAAGTTATATAAATCATGGTATTATACAGCTCCATGTTTATCTTGGGATTCAATATTAAAAATAACTGAAATTTAATTAGATTTAATAAATGATAAAATATAATTTTTTTAGAATACTATTAGTAAAGGAATATCACAATGTTGTAAAATATATGTTAAAGGTAATAATAAATACATGCGTGATTATAATATAAATATTGTAGTTGGATATGGGGAAGAAGATAGAAAACACACATGTAAGAAAACGTATTTAATAATATTACGAGACCATAACAAAGAGAGGTTATATAGTAACCACAACATAACACAGACTGGGCGCCAAGCCCACACAAACAAGACCTCTGGCGGCCAATGCTTGAACTAGTGCTTGTCCCGAATATTCACAACACGCTCCCTATTTGGGATAAGTCCCTGTTGGATCAGACAGTTCAGCAGCTTCTCCCTGTTGAGCGGCTTTGTAAAAGAATCTGCAACCATATCCTTCGTGGCAACGTGAATGAGACTGATTTCACCTGCGCGGATTCGCTCACGTAGGAAATGGTGGCGCACATCTATGTGTTTCGTTCGCGCCTGGTAAGCGCCATTCAGAGCGAGGTTCTGCGCTCCCTGGTTGTCAACTCGTAGCTCAGTAGGTCTCTTTGCTGATGCAGGAAACAATTCCAAAGACAAACCTCGTAACCAGAGCGCTTCTTGTACGGCAGATGACATGGCCATGTATTCAGCCTCTGTAGTACTCAATGCGACTGTTGGCTGCTTCTTTGTTGACCATGACGAAGCGAAGCCATTCTTCATGAAAACATAACCAGTCACTGAACGCCTTCCATCAACGTCGCTGGCACAGTCTGAGTCGGAGTAGCCAATCAGGTTGGTCACCTTATCCTTCTGACCAGAAAACTCAAGCTGGAAATTAGCAGNTGAGTCGGAGTAGCCAATCAGGTTGGTCACCTTATCCTTCTGACCAGAAAACTCAAGCTGGAAATTAGCAGTACCTTTGAGGTATCTAAAAATTCTCTTGACGGCGCCCCAGTGCACTTTTCCTGGATTAGCGTTAAATCGGCTGACATAGCTCACTGCAAAACTTATGTCTGGGCGAGATACTTGACATGCAAATAGGAGGCTTCCCACTGCCACCCCCTACACACCCTAGCTGCTTTCACCCCTCCTTCCAGGAATACCCTCACCGTGCAGCAGGGTGCTTCCCAAAGCATACTCTTGACTCATGGCCTTTCCTTCTATCTGCAATATCGCTACCACGTAGAGGCAAGCGCCAAGCGCTCATGAGAAGGAGATGCCTTGTGTTTAAATCGTATCTGCAGCATCTTAGGTATTTAACATCTATCGCGTACCTATAAAAATGAAATTTAAATACATATCTTCCATTCATTGTACTTTCTCACAAGGCCTATTAATAAGGTTTACGTAATGTTACGTAATACACTCATAATACAAATATGCGTGCATTTTACCATAGACAATGTCAATAAGCCTCTGTGAGAGAACCAGATATGCCTATTTTACAGGAACGGTTCTTTCTTTCCTGTTCAGCCAGTAAATTAATTATATTAATGAGGCAAGAGTAGCAAAATAGCATGATATGGTTTTAACGCGAGTGCCGTAATAAAATTCAATTTATTCAACAAAAAAATTGTAAACTTAAGTACCAGGGTGTTCATGATCAAAGGCAAAACAAAATTTGAACACATTGTTATGGTGTGATCAGGCCTTAGCTGAACGGCTTGCCTGATCACACCTTCAAACATTAAACCAGGAAACGAGCGGGATTGCAACGCCACCATTTGGTCGTCGATCCTTGCGAAATAAGACAGTTGCAGAAATCCCCTCCACCTGTCTCTGAGCGGGGCCGCAGAACCACGCGCTTGATATAGGCCGACGTAACACCAGAAACAGGGTCTTTCATCTTTAGTCTTTCGACCAGCGTCCGTCGACCAGCGTCTGTCGTCAGGAAGATGGGGGTGTCCGGCCAACGCCATCTCGTAGAATCAGCCTCCGGCTACAACAAGGTGATGACTTTTCAGTTAGGTTTTTATTAAAAATGGCGTGAAGCATAATAATTAATTAAATAACAGTCATCTTAAATTCAATGTAAAGCTCCCCCGATCAATAGTCATTTAAATAATTATTGTATAACCATAAATGTTAATAAAACTCATCTTATACTGTTGTGCTCTACCGAATCATGGGTCATTATTGAGCTACGTCCCTATATACTTTCAAGTACGAATTGGCTGAAAAGCATTGTTCGTAACAACATACATAAAACACACACTGTAATATTAATGATAATAATATTGATGATGAGCTGACAACCCAAAGGTTGTTTTGAGCCCTGTGGCGATGGAAGTGCGCCCAGGGTGACAACGAAGTTGATTATACCTACGTGGATTTACAATTGCTGCAATTAAAAAAAAAACCACAATTAAAACTTGGGTTTCACTTAATGGAATGGCATTACGTTATGTTAATTGTGGTCGTTGCCATATTTTACCGAGAAACAACTCATTTGCCACTTACGTGGCTCATTGTCTAGACGGGGGATGACGGATTTTACGTCAACATAGCTTTCTGAATATGTCAATGAATGACACTAGCACACAACTTAACACGTCTCTGTTTGCATCTTAAGTGCCATATTTAAATGTTAATAAAAGTAAATAATTAAATCTGAGCTATATTTGTGTTTTCCAAAAATATGATTAGCTTCCAGAAACTTTCATTTCAGGAAACCATACATGTGTGTGTACATTGTGTAATTTTGTTCAAGAAAGGTTCAAATTCACTTATTAAAAAGGAATGTATCCCCTTCTCCCTTTCTCTTCGCATTTTGACAGTAAGGATGAGATTTTTCTGCAGCGCGTTTAAAAAGGTCTGCATTGCCCATCATCCACATGAGAACTCAGTAGCAAGCGTTAGTGACTGACAGATTGACAAGTAAGTGCCCAACACCAGGCAAACAAAGCATAATGGAGTAGGAGCCTACGTATAGTTAAATACAGAGTAAAATAAAATACTAACGAGTTTAACAATTTTGCATTGTATTATGTATATAAACTAAATTTCCAGATTTATAAATAAAACCGTTGAACAATGTAATATTTAAGAGCGAGTTCTTAATACGACTAGACTACAAATTACGGATATATGAAAACAATTTGATTGAGAAGCATTCCTATTGTCAGTTACAGACTCCGTGAAAGTGACAGAAATATAGTTTGTTGTTTCATTTTCATTAAAAAGTAATCAATAATTGGGCCCTCCCCGCCTTCTATAGCCATTACCTTGCCCGTAACAGTGTCGATGCCTATACTTCAATTGGACAGACAGTACACAGCGGAAAAGTGCAAAATAATAACTACACATATAATTTTCTAGAAACACTTTTATTATTATTCGTAAATACAAATAAATAACAAGTATTGTAAAATAACACATACATACTGTATTTCAGTATTTAACATAAAAAGTTCCTTTACTATACGAATATTCTGTTCCTGGTAAATTCTGAGGAAGCTAAAACGTATGTACTTGATAATTAAAAAAAATAATTACATTTGTATAATATCTTGATCAGTTATGTTATTGCCTCTATAATATTAAATCTCCTTGAAATCATTAAATGTACAACATGCATATTTATTAACTATATTTTAAACTTAGAGAATTTTTTGATCCTGTATAATATAAAATAAGTGGAACTGTACCGCTTTTTCTGAGTATCAGTGGTTTTTATTGTATTATAAATTTCTACACCTCATATATGACGGATAGATAAGTTAGCATTTACTTTTGATGTTATTTTTTAAACACATGTATCGTTTAGTTTTTCATAAATGCCACCGTAATTTCAGTATATTACTTGCACATATGTGGTGTTTGGTGGCGAGCTAGATTTATATGTATTTACACGAAAATTTTTGAAAATAAGTGTTACTGAACTTCTCATAGTTGCAGCTGTAAAGACAGGAAATTAAAATAACGATTTCAAAGCTAGCATTAAGATAACTTCCAGACTTATAAAAAAAATTTCTTGCATGATCCCAAACGCCGCTGACATAAGGTAAATTGATAATTACTAAAGCGTGATACGTGTGTGTATATATATATTTTATATGTATAATTTAGAAAACTGCATGCTTCTCTTTGGTGCTTTGTCACATTCCGTTCAACAGCATTACTACAACGGAAATAATTAGACCGAAATTATTTAAGTTCAACGGAAAACACATATCCAAGTTATGATTATGCTACTACACATTTCAATGGATAGCTACAAAAATGGTAGAGCAATAGATTATCAGTTTCTCTCAGTTGGCACATAACAGGTTATGTTCAGTAAAACAAAGTTTTCAAATTGATCTCAAAATCCTAGACTTTAAACCATTTGTAAAAAGAAATTGTTCTCGTTAAAGTAGGTAACAACAATTCCGTTTTACGAAATATATTTTTTCAGCCTTATCAGGATTATTTAATAAATTAATAATAATAATAATAATAATAAATCCAGGTTAATTAATTAAAAAGACTGTTTCTGCTGTCCCTGCAATATGCTGTAAAACTATTTGAGTGATGGGTTTGAAAGCAAAAAAACCATACACTAAAAAGTCTGAAAGTAATGCAAAAGATTCCCAGTGGGATGATTTCATATTTACAACAAAACTACAATCAACACGCGCGTGTTTGGATTCGTGTCCTTTGCTCCTGAAGTTTTTCCCGTATTAAGAGTCACTGTTAACTCCTGATTCAAAGTAATTAACTATTCATGACCGTACATCGTATGTGAATGAACCCCCAAATGGCGCGTTTCGAAAGCGAAATAATGCTTAGTGTCTTGCAATCTTAAAATAGCCCTCTGTTGGTTGTGAATAAGCGAAACAGAAATATCCCACATTAAACTAACTAATTTCTACGAAAAAAACTGCTACAGAATAATTTTTGGTCGGAACAAGTTCCGTAAATGTTAATGTCACATTGTCTAACAATAAAACGAAACCTAAGGACATGCGTTAAAAAAGAAATGAAGTTCATAAAAAACTGGAACTTTCATAACTTTAATTAAAGGAAATTCTTGAAGATTTTTTAATATTATTACAAATAACATGAAATAAGCATGTTACTTGTACAGTATACTCATTACAGTCTAAAATATGAAATGTATGTACTACATTAAAAATCACATCTTAAAATCTTTTTACAAAAATCTCAACGTAATCTGTTATCCCTACAGCATGACAAACACATTGAACGCTACCTATAATGAACTTTAAATAAATATTGTTTGAATGTATTCCAAACTCACAAAACGAAACCTATTTCATTTAGGTTTTCATTTTAAATTGCACAAATTCCAAGCAATGTTGAGTATTAACACTTCTCAATATTTCGACGATTAACACATAGAGGACATAATATTTTTTTCTTACATTATAAAGATGACACACCGTTAACAGTCTTAAACAACACTTAGAAAACCTATTTGTTGAATGGAATTGGCAGAATAAAGGAAAATGACCCTATTTTCACTAAAGTTTTAGTATCTACACTGAAATAAGTTGTATGATATTGTATTTTGACAATTGCCTTGCAAAAATGGTTAACAATTAAAAACACCTTTGTAAAAACCCACACCAATAATGATCGTAGATTTCACATACATGGTAAAACTCTAACAAAGATGGCCCTTCTCCAAATGTAAAATAAATTGGGTTTCAAGATAATGAAGAAAAAAGTAAATGCTACTTAATTACATATCACAACTCTTAGTACGAATATCATGAGAATGAATTGTTATTTTTTATTGCTGATGTATAAATCCTCTTCAGCGCTTTTAGATATCTCGTAAAGGATGTCCTTTAGGGTACCGTGGGTCTACAAGTTCAGGCAACATAAAATCCATGTAAAAATTGTTAAATTTTTGCAACATTTTTGTTTTCCAAAATTCTATGTCATGCTCAATTTTCTGTACAAGCATGCCTAAGGGAGTCCAAATGACAAAATAGCAACTGCGTGATGTGCAGTTGCCCCTGAATTTGATACATGTATCTGTCATCCTCTTTCAGGCGAAGTTCTCCCGATTCAAGACAACGGAACTTTATTTTATTTTGTTCTATTGTTTGTTGGGGAGTGACGTGTGACGCAAAGAAAGGGCATTTGACCTTGACGATGGAATCACTGTCTATCAGGCCATCTGGTGTAGCTGCTAACTAAGGCATATCTTTATAGACAAACAACCCTGACGCCATCACAGTTTTACCTAGTGCCTTTGCTAGTTGTTCAAGAGCTAAAGGTTCTTTTAACAATTCGTACTTCATGGCCTTTGTTCCATGGAAATTACTGTAAATTAGAGATATTACAGTCTTTGCTCTAGGAGTCGACGACTTCATTTTACAAATGAGTCCAAAAGATGCTGTTAGCCAAATATGAGAGTTGTACTGAGCATTTGTATTGGCTTGAAGATAATTTCTGTCACAGTTATTAAGGCTCAGCTTTTGCAGAAGATTTTCTTTTTGACTCCGAAATTCTTCCTCTGTCATTTCAGGTTCTGAATTAACATTACCATAGTGGCAGTCTGGACCACTCATGTTTAAGTATTTTAGTGTTTCCTTGTTTTCGCTTTCTCCTTTTCTGCGCTGACCTTTGCTTGTTGAGAATATTGATAGTGTAATATAAGCCTGGGCTTTGAAATGTAATTTGTTCATGAAGCATCCTTTGAGTTTTCCCTGTAGTGTTATGTTCGATAACAGAGATATTGCATCTTGTATCGTACCCACCTCGCAATGAAAAGTTCACCCTCTTACCTCCTACAAATTTGCAAAGAATCGAGTTGAATCTTTCAACATTATTTGTAGAAACATTGTGAACAAGGCTACTGGCGTGGTGGGCAACGAGATTCTTCGCTGACATTATTTCATCCCACATACCTACTGCTTACGGTTCCTCCACGATACATACTTTGCCATCTTTTGGTCCTTTGCAATAATAACCTCTTTCTTGGCATCTTCCATGAACACCAATAACATGGAAAGGTCCGTTATGAATGTCCTTTTGCAATTCATTTTTTCTTTTTTGCAAAGGCAGATTTTGAATGGTCCTGTATTTTATGGCACTTGTCACTGCGACGCGAAGACACAACTGATGTTCAGGATCTAAAACCCGTCTGACTGCAGCAGGCACCGGACCAACAGAATTTTAGTTTTAGAAGCTATGTCTGTCAGTCTGCAGTTGAAGTTTCTGATTATGTGATTCTTACATTCAATGTTTGTGATGCTGAAATTTGGTCCGTATGGTTGATTTGCGATCAGCTGTTTCATCACGCTACTGTCGCCATCACCTGTACATACAATGAGAAAACAGTGTTTTAGTTAAGGTGTAACGTTCTTATAGTATACAATATAAATTTGTTTGTACTTTTACAAAGAAAATATTGGGCAACACTGTTGACAAATGAGTTCTTGGTAAAACTACAAAGGTTTTTCTCACCAAAAATACAATGACTTTTAAAGTAGACTTGCAACATATATATTTGTACAATTACAATGGATAATATTGTATATCGAATTCATTGGTAATTAGCGAATTGAAAACTATATTGTTTAGTTTGCTTTCAAAATTAAATTAGTGTATATGAAAACTATAATACAAAAATAATTCATATTTATATAGGAAAAGACAGTGACAACCAGACCCGAACCCGCGCCATTTTACTTTTGAACCTACGACCTTAACCACTATACCAACGCATTACATAGTTTGTATTGTTGTTATACAAATGAAAAGTATATATGTATTTACTTGGCAAAAATCGTCAACATTTAATTTTTTTAAAAATACAAGTCTATAGGCGGATTGCACATTTTCACGTTCACCGTTTCATAATTGCCAAGTATATTCTCTGATGAAGCGTTGCGTCGGGATGACATTTCCTGGCATAGCACATCCACAGAATTTTATAATAGGCTATAAGGTTAGTTAAAAAATATTGGGAGAGGGGGAATACACAGACATAACCGCATGAACGCATAAAATTTTCTCTCCTGGGAAAGAATGCTAAAATGCAATGGAATTAGGGCCTACACTACAAGGACACACAGCCTTTATATTCGTTTTAATTCATGTTCATTATTCAACTTAATTTTATTTGCGCGGGCACACGCGCACGTTTACATGTTTTAGTCTTTAATACTTATCATAGAATGAGATAATTCGTACCTTCACTCCTTGACTGAAAGTGATTGCTGTTGACTACAAAATGTTTTAGAGTTTTACTATAAAGGCCCTTGTAATTTTATAAATAAGACATTTTACATGGACTTATATAATGGGTTGTAAAAGTACAATATCGTTAATTGTACCATTTGCAAATATTTTTTACAATGTAGTGGTAATTATTTGGATAGGGTTTACCAAACTTGGATCATTTGTGAACTGTCATTCACCGACAGGAACCTTTTGTATTGTCATGCGTGCGACACCTTGCTTCGAAAAAAAAAAGTATTTTACAAAGGCTCACTTGAACATCTCCACAACCCAGTCTTGAACCGTCACTAATAATTTGAATTACACAAGTACAGGATGATATTATCATTTTCGTAAAAAAAATAGCATATGCACAGGCGAGAGCTTGAAAACTGCAATAACACATTTGAGACACAATATGTATTTTTGTGATCACGTAACTAGCAAATAATAATGTGGCAGTAAAAACTTTCCTATAATTATTCGGCTTGCACAGTCCAGGTACTAGTGTGAATCATACGCTAATGGACAAAATTTGTCTCCTAAGTACTCACAGACACTTGCTAAGAGAGCAGTAAGTAATTTACAAAGGATACTAGTAGTAGTTTTGTCACTCGTGTACAAAATAACGGAGGTATTTTGCTGTTTTTCTGCATAAAGCGTACTGGCGAATTCGAGAAATTAGTTAATTTCAGACATATGACTTTGTTCAGTGTATCCAAATTTGCTGTGCAGTAAAAGTCTACACAGAAGACTGAAACGTTGGTATTCAGCAATGCATAATGTTAATTTTCAGAGGCATTCGGTTTCACATGGGTTTTTAATAAATGTTAGTACTCCCATTCACATTTCCATCTGTACTTAATGTGGGACGTAAGATATCCGAACTTTTGATTTATACATGGAATATTATATTTTTCATGAGATTCCTTGACAGTACAGAACATTTCAGCGAATTATAACACCACAAAAGTTTATCCAGTCCGTCCCTGCGTTGTCGACCTCTTTTTAACTTCAAAGGCAGTAAAGACCCAATATGAAAATTGCCACCCAAACCTCATCCAATCTCAGTATTCTATTCCCATCATATTCATTTTTTTTTTGACATATATTGTTTGGAGGAATAGAATTCTTTAAATTAATGTTATGCTATTAATGTAAACCTATGACCTACAGCTCATAATTTTTAATGTAACTAAAACATAGCAAAATATTTAATTTCTATATTAAAGAGTATTACAAAAATACAAATCAACATTAAAAGAGTTGATGGTTTAATAAAATAAAAATATATGGATCAGGTTAACTGAAATTAGATTTTCTACGTTGTATGAATTAGGTTTAATCATTTTTGATAAATAAATATGTTTCTGATAATTTAATAATTTTAATTGCATTAGTTTACTTATTTGCCAGTTGTGTACGTCACCAAATAGAATGGATACAGTTTTTTTTTATAAATGAATATAAACTTACCTATTACTTTGTTATACTTCAAGTTATGCATCTCGATGCTATTCCGGAAGCCTTCAGCAATGATGTTTGCTTCCATAACAGTCGACGACTTAGCCAAATTTTTATGACAGACGTGTGGTTTAACAGTCGTCTTTTGAAGAAGCTCACAAGCAAATGCAGCAATAAGTATTCCTTGTGCTGATAAAGAGAACCTTTTTGGTCTTGACACCAACGATACATGCCTAAAACAGAAAACCAACAAACCCTATTCAAATATTAAACACTTTGCATACGCTTGAAAAAAAAAACCCAAATTTGAGAAGTGATAGGATAGCTTAGCTTACCACTCCAGACAAGCCGTTGAAATTTGTTCCATAAGATCGTTTGCTCCATGCTCCATCGGTAACTACAGTTATGACAGGTACTCTATCCTCATCAACTTCCCCCACTTCTAAGGCTAAACTCGCTTTTTCTCTTCCAGCTTCTTTCATTCTTTGCCAGGCAACTTTTTTTATAACACCTGACAGATGTCTCTGACGTCTCTGAAATGTTTCTTTTGCCATTTCTAAATTTGAGGCAATGTCTCTAACCTGCGTAAAACCTTGCCTAGTGAGTAACATGTTACTGACCCAAGAATCATTAATGTTCATCCATTCTTTGGTTGATTTTGGACATTCAGAACTAATTTTACCCTTCAGATCACACAAAGAGAATTGAAAGTGGTAGATACTTTTCATTCCTTTTCTTTCTTCTTTTAGCAATACCATATTGTCGAAGCTACAATCAAAAATTTTACTGTGCCTACTTATTCTCGATATTTCATGTAAGTATTTAGTTCTGGTGCTGTTTTATAGCTCTCTGTGCGTTCTGAAAATTCTGGAAACAGAGATTGGTTGCTACTATTGGTATCACTTTCAGGCGACAAAGGTAGCAGACTGACGTCTGATATGTCTAAAATATTATCTTTAGTGTTTAGGTCACGTTCATCTTGACATTCATTTGCACTCGAAAGATCAGCGGGATTACTAACCCTCTTTTCTGGCGTTGCTCTCTCCATATAAATATTAGGCCAATCGGAACAACCAGGTTCCGAGTTCTCCAAAGATAGACTTTGCGGTATGACTTACAGTTATGATGATCTAAAACAAAGTATTGAGATTCTTAACGGATATTTTGAAATTCTAGTTATACATTAGGCATATAATTTAATTAATATATTTGTACAAAATATTCAACAAACCGACGAATTACTTGCATAACTTCTTTCACTTATCAACGCCGTCTACCTTGCGCACCAATTGCTTTGCAGTGTGTTCGTAATACATGTTTTAAGAGAACCTGTTCTACTTGTTTGCTAACTTTTGAGGCACGGAAATAAATCGCACCTCAGACTAGTATGGAGTGCAACGTTTAACATTTCATTCATATTGCTAACATTAACTTGAAACCCTTTAAAATGCCCAAAAACAGCATTTCCAAACTGACATATATGCGATACTAGTATAAGCCTGCATTAAACTTTTGATACAAACTTTTGATTAATAAAATTATAGATTTATTGCCTAAAATACCATAGTAAACGTAGCACGATGAAAAGTCTGCACGCAGTCCAGAGCCTTGTGATTAGAGGCAAGGGGATACTTGATACGCGTGCTAATGTCGCCCTTAGTGTTCTCTTGCTTCTGTGCCTCAAAAGCGGAAAATAGTTTCTGGAAGACGGGCGTTATAAAGAAGTGTAAAGTTAACTTATCCAGATCACATTTCAAAATATTGTCAGGCATAACTACATGTGTGATCTGTAATCTACGTACAGCGAATTGTGTTCGCCAGAGCTCCTGCTGTGCCTGATCCACATTGGTATTACGGGAGACATCATTCAGAGCTTTATTAAGAGTGCACCTCAGGACTCAGGACTTCATTCAGGCCATTACTTTGTCACTTACAGACTTAATTCTCTCATCAGGCATCATGATGTGTGTGCACTCTTCCAGACCTTGTTCCAGTACCATGTCACTTTGAGCTTGAACAGAGCTCATAATTGGCAGCAGTTGAATGCTACCAATAGAAAGATATTACGCCCTTTCCAATCGCAGTGGGTGTATTTTCTCCGCCCAAGGGTGGTTCCACCTCACCTGTCAACAGCATTATACAGAGTTGAATCTCTACATGCCACATTGATGGTGCCGAGGACTATCCACCTCTACGAAACCGCTTCGTAAACGAGTCCTCTTTCTAGGTGGATCAGACCGGTGACCCTTCATTAATGGGCATCAACCCTTTGAAAAAACCAGCACCTGAGGTGAACCAGCACGCTTACGTTCCACGGCAGCTGCTACTGACTCTACAGACACACAGGGCCAGCTCTCCAGGTAAGTACCCACCTCCAGATCTCCTTCCAAGCAGAAGGTTCAACCACTGCCACCCAGAGTCCGACCCGCGATCAGCACNCCCACCTCCAGATCTCCTTCCAAGCAGAAGGTTCAACCACTGCCACCCAGAGTCCGACCCGCGATCAGCACGGCCAAAGCCGGGGCTTCACACTGATCCCCGGGGTACCCACAAAAAATGTTTGCGGTGGTTCAAGTATAATTCATGAAGTTGTAAGTCATGAAGTCTGTAAGGGAAATATGTGTAGAGTTGAAGAGGCCACCGATAGAAAGTGTAGAAAGTGTGGATGTAAGAAGTTGGAAAATAATAGTTCCGGTTCAGGATGTGGCGTTGATCATAAAAGGTTGCGCCGGGTCAATGACCTCAACCGTGAGGTCATTGACATCACCGTGGTCATGTTTGCTTATGATGTTTCCAACTAGAGAACGCNGTCAATGACCTCAACCGTGAGGTCATTGACATCACCGTGGTCATGTTTGCTTATGATGTTTCCAACTAGAGAACGCTGGAGTCGTGGTGGCCATACTTATTTTTATAGGTGTAGTTTATGTAAAATTTATAATCTGTATATTTTATCCAATTTCAAAAATGCTTATTTTATTCAGCAGAGTATCGTTAAACCCATAAATAATCAAAGCATAGACGGGGTGACATGAGATGGAAATGGAGCAACGATAGAATGCTGTGTGTTAGGAGGAACAAGAGTACCCTCAGAAACCTNGTCAATGACCTCAACCGTGAGGTCATTGACATCACCGTGGTCATGTTTGCTTATGATGTTTCCAACTAGAGAACGTTGGAGTCGTGGTGGCCATACTTATTTTTATAGGTGTAGTTTATGTAAAATTTATAATCTGTATATTTTATCCAATTTCAAAAATGCTTATTTTATTCAGCAGAGTATCGTTAAACCCATAAATAATCAAAGCATAGATGGGGTGACATGAGATGGAAATGGAGCAACGATAGAATGCTGTGTGTTAGGAGGAACAAGAGTACCCTCAGAAACCTCACAGAGACTACCACGTTTCCCATTTACGAAAATATGAGGTGACCCTGCCGGGAATTGAACTAATTTCCCTCGGTAATATGGACTGGTATGATCCCCACAACACCCGAGCTTTCAGCAATCCGTAAGAATGGCAGTAATCGACACCTAGGTTGGGGCCCAGACATTTTTTAGCCACATACCTGTCACTCCAAATCAATAAAACTGCAGTTCCGTTTAAAAATAGGGCTAAAAACTCTCAGGATATTTGTGTGTGTGTTGAGTTTTTCAAAATCAAAATAACGGTACACAAATGAAAATTTTTTCTTAAAAAACGAGCTGAGGTTATTGTCAGAATAAATTCATGAGTCCAATTCCTTGCTAGTGTATCGCAGTAGTTGCCCTGCGACTATGTGAGATAAATTATTTTAGATTTGTGTTTTAATTTTTGTGTGTATGTATGTATATATATTCATATATAATATATATGTATATATATAATTTCCTGACTTAATACCTGAGAGACTATATGAGGACTTNTATATATATTCATATATAATATATATGTATATATATAATTTCCTGACTTAATACCTGAGAGACTATATGAGGACTTTTATGTTGATTTAATATAACTTATTGCCAGAAACATCACCATCAACATCCTTTCCACTTCGCTATATATATATATATATATATATATGAGAAGGGAACAAAATAGCCTTAGTATGAAACTCTTAAAAGCAACTTATAGACGCTGACGTCTAGGTATTATCTTAAAATTACAATGTCCAAAATCGAACTCATGCAACACATTGATATGTCTATCAATTTTATGGTTAACTGTACTAAGTATTTTGTTTTGTGAGCAAGGAGGTGACATCATGCGATAAAATAATCAGCAGTGCTGAATTAATTTTGACGTATCGCTTACGAAGTATGTTCGACTACAACTGCAAGTTCATTGCATAGAAATCACACGTGATACATACACGACTGCAACATGAATTTACTTTGTCGTGTTCGCATATTCTGGGTGTATTTAATATGCTGCAAAGGTGGTTCACAGTAATGCATCCCCTTTCCCTTTTAATAAAAAAACATGTACTACCACTCTTCGTTAATTGCACACCCACTCACAATACATTTATATTCTACATATCTTGTTACCTCGTTATTCTAAGGAATACTCTTATTTCTGACTTATCTTTCATTTGTATTCGCATAACAGTCGTCACGTGAGTCACGACGTTTCACGCCACTTTTGTAAGTACATTTTAAGATACAACAGCTTGAAACTGCCTTTTTTTTTTTAGCGATTTCTAATACCTTCAAAATCATGTTTCCTTGGCGCGGGTTGCCTTAAAAATGGTTTGCAGGCCTAGACTGAAACGCAATTTATTTTCTTACGAAAACAGATTGCAAACACGTGAAGCAGTTTCTGTGAAAAACGTGTATTTCAGGCACATTGCAACGCCGTTAACCCCTTAGGTAGACGGACGCCTTAAAATAACATATTTACGAACATATATAAATGGTTTTATTTTCCCGCGGGGTCTCTATAATTTTTAAAGTACCGTATTTCTATGTACAGCGATTTTGTTTACTGGTAATTTCCTTTGGGCTGGTAATCGTTATGTCTTCTCTCATTACACGCAGTGTTTTTTTCTGCCACCCGCTTTGCAAAGCCGTTGGTGAGTTGACGAATGAAAGTGCGTTGTCAAGCAAGTCCCCAAAATTATTTTTATTTCAATTCTTAATGTATTATCTGTAACGTCCAGTGTGTGATAAGAACTACAATTACCATCTCACAAATGTTAACCCCAATTCGCTGTCTCGGACAAATTAAAAAAGAGTTAGCAAATATTTCATTTTTTTCAAGGTTTTATATTTTTACTTTTATAACCTGCTAATTTTTTAGACAGATGCCAGTCTATAAATACTGTAAAACTTGTTTAGCATTACAGTACAATGGCAAGTGGATTAGCTGACAGCGTGTTGATAAAAATACAGCCTCCACTTGACGCACCAGCTGATGGTGAAAGGATACATAAACGGAAAGTAAACATTGGCGCTACTTTCGTCGAACTGTCAAAATCTCGCCTACTTATATGAAACAGACCATACTGTGATTAAACAGTGAAGGACAACCGTTTAAGAAAGTCTACGAGAATGGCCACAGCAGGTGTTCACATTCCACTTTGAAACATCTTACGCCACCGCTGAATGCGTTATCTGTTCCTGGATTAGCATTGTACGACCGTGGATTTATGTTGTACGACGTTTCTAATGCACGAGGTTCTAAAATGCGGGTTTATTTTGTATGATCGTTCTAGATTGTGAATTTTGGTTGTACGATGTTTCTACCAATATGTGGTTTTGCAATATGTGGTTCTAAATTGCGTGTTTATTTTGTATGATCGTTCTAACATCTGTGGTTTAGTTGTATGCTCATTCTAGATTGTGAATTTCAGCTGTGCCATGTTTCTAACGTATGTGGTTCTGCGATGTGTGGCTCTAAAATGTGGGTTTGTTATGAGCGATCGTTCTAATATCTGTGGTTCGGTTGTAAAATCGTCATAGATTGTGAATTTTGGTCGTGTGTTGTTTCTAATCTTTGTGGTTCTGCTTGGAGATTTACATTCGATTTTTTAAGACAATATTTTTACAAGGTCTGTAGTGAACTGACTCTCAGACATTGCCGCTACAGATTAACCAGAGCCTCTGTCTAGAAATACTGGCCTCTGGTGTGAGTTCTTGAAGTTTTTTTTATGTACAATTGAAACATTATCCTTTAGAAACAGGAGAATATTTATCACTTACCACGAAATATCTCTGGTTTTCAATGGATTGATTGATTTAAAATTCTCGGCAGTGCAAGTAAAATAAATAAGGATTAAATTATGAATCTCGCTCTTAAATTAATTCCTCTGTTAATCTACAAACTAACTTGAAGTTAGGAAAAAAAATTGAATTTCTCAGAATTACATGATCATGTGCACAGAGTTAATAAATTAATTGTATGGAGTAGACACTTAGTACTATTGAATTTAGGGATGAGCATTATTTAACGTAACTGTTAAATTAAACCATTAAAAATTTTTTACGGATACCCACAAGACAAATACGTTTCCGATTTTTTTAACGATAGCGACAGTTGTTTGTTGCTGTTTACTGCAGAACAGGCATTATTTCGTCATTACATAACATTCACTATTCTGATACTGCGAGTACGTGTAGTAATTTTGATGATATTAACAGTTAATAGAATTGTAACTTATTTGGTAGGGATTTCATGTAACTATTATGTACGGTTAAAAAGATAACAGTAAAAAAAGAATTGTAACTGTTTAGGTAGCCAATTTATATAACTGCGTGAAGACTTTTAACCATCTTCACTTTAAGCTCACACGAACAGAGGCCTTCCACCAGTGTTTTTAAATAACCACGTTCAAAATTTTAAATTGTTATATAACCTAAAAAATATAAATGTAGATGTTTTATGACAGCGTCTTCGTTTTTACCAAAAACAAACGAAAAAATGTTGGAACTGGGATTAAAAAGGCAGTATGCATGAAAAAAGTAAATTTTTAATTTTGAGAACACATCTCGGGAGTTCAATAAACTACGTAATGTAACCACAAGAACTACTTGCAATTTAAAGAAAACTATGGCAGCTATTCAAATTCTAGCAACGTAAACAGTATAATTAATTTCATATGAAATAAATTGTTAAAAACTAACATATTATATAACCAGTTAATTTAATGTAACTGTTATCTTTATAACGGGCTATGAAATGTAATGGTTTAGCTCATCACTAATTGAATGTTAGCGCGTTTTTTGTTGCATATTCTATGGGAAAATATAAACTTGGCAAACATGAAAACGAATCCGCTGCTACTTTAAAATAAAATGTTTCGGATAGTTCTCCAAGATGTAATCCTTTTTACTAATCAGAATTTGTTTTAAACACAAATTAAGTGCGTTCACATGCACTTAATTTAAAAATAGTATTCAAAATGCTTTGAAAACAATTGGGAATTTTTTTGTAAGTGAAGTGCAAACAATGTGCTACTTATATATTCTGGCTCAATTGATTAAAAATATGTTTATATGCATTTTCTTAGTTATTTAGTGCTGCGAATGATTGTTTTGTACACACCTCTTGATATATTAGGTTCCATAGGTTCCACTTATTTATTTCCGCACAATTATGGGCTTTGCTTTGCTGAGAAATTGTTGTTTGCATAAGCACAAACTTATTTAGACCATTATAGTTGCATTTGTGCTGTACAAAATTATGTTATAGGACTGTAGGACTGTTATATATATATAATCACTTTAATGTCGAACAAAAGTAGTTTCTAAACAACGCTGTGGACAAAACCACAGCAATAACTAAAGCCAATGAATTCTTATGTCGTGACAGCCATGTATAATCGCAGTGATATTGGCAGCGCAGTACGAAAAGCTGCTTAAAAATCCTTCGTGCAGCACTGCAACACTATTTAATCAAATAAGTCCAACATACTGCGCGATATTTAAAAGAATACCTATAGAGATACCGAGATAAATTGATTATTTTTTTGGACAAGACCGTTCCAAACACCACTTAGAAAACGCCTAGCCAACTTTTTTCTCTTTCTCTAATACCGCTCTCACAGTAACAAAATACACCTCAAGGTTAAAAATCAGTACAATCAATAAATAAGAAAAAATGGTAATTTTTCGTACCTAGGATTACAAGACACTTCATTTAAAACTAAGAGATTCTTATACAAACAAATAATTTACCAACGAGGTTAGCAGTATGTAAACCATTTTTATTATACAATATTAAATTTTGTGTATAGCAATGGATAATTTGTTCAGCCGTGCTGTGTAGTGATAGCATATTTTCTTCAAAATATTAATTAATTGTTTTAATTATATTTTTATTGTTTTTTTCGGACAATTTTACTAAGGAGTACTAGAAATATTGTATTAAAGTATAACACTACTGTATTTTGAAAGTTTGCAAATATCTATAGAGAAAATATGTTTTAAATAACGCGACTGCGTGTGATTATGGCGTTGGACGACCTCCCGAGTTCCAATGATTTTCAGAGTTCACAGTAATCCTAGCCTTACCCAGCAACTCGTGAAAACAACTGCCACTGAACACCAGTGCTCGTTAGCGGTATCGGAACCATAGCTGACGTAAGTGAAATATTGACCAGTGAACAGGCCCGTAGCCAGGGGTGGGGGGAGTGTGGTCAGGCCTCCCAAATATGTTTTCGTCCCCAATAATTTTGAATGACTAATTATTGAAGTATTTATTTGGAAAGCTCATCTTCCATGTGAGAAATTACACCCGTGATAATTTACGCTAGCAAAACCTGTATCACTCTCGCTGACATTGCTTTCATATTTATTTGGCTTTCAAGTTTACAGAAGGTGGATTACACATATGTCCCTACTCTTTCATAGGAAATGCAATTTATTGTTAGGTCATTTGACGAATGTAACCATAAATCTATTTCCAATGTCAGAAGTACGACGACTAAATCTTAACGTATGAGTTTAGTTAAGTGTTTATTTATATGAAGTACTTGGGTCAATATCAGTGTTCTCAGAAAGCAGTAAACACTTTAACACATCACCTCGTATTCATTATTATGTAACAAACTCGGGTAAGGTGTTTTAACTTCATCATGATCTGCTGTAATATATACGTATTTTCATAGGCGAATTGAACTAGCTAATAAAAAAGAATGCTCCCATATTAAGCGTTTTTTAGAGTGGACATAATTTTATTCCCGAAACCCTTTTTATGTCTATATAGCGTGCAGTGGAGTCAAAGAAACTATTGCATTAATGTGTGTCCTACAAACTCAGTTAAAAACTTTGGCCGATTACACAAGAGTGAAACAAATTTTAATTTTACAAACTCTGCAGTTTTATGTATTACTTGTTCTGTAGGACGTGACAAGAGCACTGAACTTGGATGAATTTGTAATATGTTTTACAGCATCACAGACAAGGAAACTTGTGTATAAAATTTTGCTTATAAAAATTAAAAGGAATTAGGACTTTTTATAGCTATCTTTAAATTGAACTGTTTTAGGTAAATTTTTAAAAAACAGTTTATAAGGAAATTTTTAATACTTTATGTTTGGAAATTTTAGAAATGCTAATGAAATTAGTGCCAATATAGGCCTTATTTTATGTATTTGTATTCATGCTTTAGCTTGAATAAATCAATTATATAAAAATTTGGCGAATAATCCATACACCATGAAAACATATGTTATACGAAAGTTTCTGTTTTATTTGTTGACTGTAACTTAATAACTGCCTGTGAATAAAATTTGATATCCACGAAAATTTAATATAGTTTATAATGCATGTGTGTGTGCGTGTGTGTGTGTATATATATATATATATATATATATATACACACATGTATACACACACATGATCTCATGTAATTCGCGGATACGGACTGCACCACACGAATCTATGGTCAGATCAAAGTAGAAAATACTCTTTGGTAAAAATGCATAGGGGGGCCTTACTTAGTTTACGAGAAAAACGACATTAAAGTAGATAAAACGACTTTACTCCACGTTAATCACAGCGTACATCATCAGCATACAAAACGTCGAAACATCAAAATAGGTGTTGGAAGTTTGCTCTGCCCACAGCAATGCATTTTTTGCATGTTGGATGCATGCAGCATGCCTGGAGTTTGGCCGCCGGATGCACCCATGGTCGTTTCCATGTCCCAGTACTCACTGCATGTGAACTCTACAGTCGGTTCACCACTGGAAGAAACTTTTGAAAATCAACCTTCGAAAAAACACCCTAGTGGGTAGCGACATCCATATAACATTACAAACAGTGGCGAGCGCGGATACAATTATGCCGTTAGGTTGCCAGCACAAAGAGAGGAAATAGTTCCAAAGTTTTAATGTAATTGTTAATTTATCGTTTACAAATGGGTGTCGAAAAGACTTGTATCTTATTATGCCAATTATTAATGACGTGGTGCTAACGTATTTAGATTTCAACGTTTCTTGCATAGTCACATGATCACGCTAAAGGTGAAAGTAATGCGGCCATTTGTTCACTAACCTTCGTTCCTTGTGTTGTTGGCGGGGTGTGGTGATACACATGCCAGAGAATTTGTGCGATTATCTTGTTTAACCTATAATAATTCATTTATTTGTCTTGTTTTACTAATATCCAATCTTTATTATTTAGTTTTTAATAATGTATGATTTTAATTTGTGCTAACTTTCTCGTTGTACTGATCCTTTTGTTTCTGAAACCTGTATAAGAGATTACTCGTAGTGCATTCTCACGTGCTTAATATTTTTTAAATTTATTTCAGATTTGCTTAAAATTTTATTTACTGTATTTTACGTTGTATGTTGCGGTAGTTTTTGTGTGCAGTCATGAGTTCTAGCAAGGTGAAAAAAAGAGAAGTCACCACTCATCAATGCCAACAGGGCATCATTAATCTCACCGAATCGTTATATTCACTTATTAGGCGAGGGGAAATGAAACCCTTCAATGCCGCGGAAAGAGCGGCAGAAATGTTGAAACTCTCCAGAGCCACAGTGCTAAGATATGTTAAAATATCTGTAGTATTAACCATTGCGTTTGCAAGTTGTGTGTGTTAAGGTCAATTATGTTGGCCTACGAAATGTATTTACAAGAACATAAAGAAAATTTGTTAATAACTTGATAATGTCGTCGAACTTTGTCTACGTGTCTTTTTAACATTTTATTTCAATTTGACTAACTATAAAATATAGACTCAAACGTGAGTGTATGAATTACCTAACCAAAAGGTGGTATCACAATGTGTCATTAAAAATAAAATCTAATTTGTGTTGGAATTTGTGTACCCCTGCGAGGGATTCTTCATAAACAACCCAATATATACAGTGGAAATTTATTATAAAGACAACTGACAATGGTAAGGAAAATTGCCTCTATAGTGAGTTTGTTACAGCCAATTAATTTTTATATGTTATGGAGAGATGGTGCATTTTAAGATTCTGAAGAAGGAGCTTGTTTTGTATTTATAAGTTACATTGCGGCATTAATTGCCATTGTTATACGTCACTAAATAGATTACAGTCGATATAACTGGAACTTCCCCTACTATTAAACATATCTGTATCACTTCACTAAACATGAGAGGACATCGTAATCGATGAAATCGCAGTCATAATCTTTTAAGAAAACAATTGTGTATTAATGCATTTCCCCAACACCACTGTTCTACAGCCATTGTCTTTTAGTTATTGTAAATTATCAGTGTCATATTTTACACTTTCAGTGCTACATAGCCAACCTAATTTGCATAATTTAAAAAGGACCGTAATTCATTTACTGGGTCAACTACAGTTANACCTAATTTGCATAATTTAAAAAGGACCATAATTCAGTTTCTGAGTCAACTACAGTTACTGATACCAAAAACATACAAGGGTTTGTTTACAAATGATGTGTGACAATGTGATGTGCTCTACCCTGTGTTAGTTTAGGTTAGTTTAATAGGTGATTAGGTAGTGGTACTCACTCCCATCTGTCCAAGGATAACATATAATTGGTACAAACTGTAATTCATGCATAAATAAGAAGGGTTTGTTAGGTCTGGTCAGTACATTAGTTTGCGATTATCCTGTACTGTAAACTTCACTTGAACTCCCCTGGTGCCAGGTATTGGTTACTCCAGTTGAAGCCCCTCTCAACTGTATTTTCCAATACCTGATGTATGGTATTGGTAACAACATGTTTCTTCAAAAGATGCTACATTCTTTTAACATCCATTCATAGTGATATCCGACCGGTGTGGGTGAATTTGACTCTCTGTTGACATAGTGATTGTTTCTGTTCTGCAACCTTACTTTTCATTTGCGCCGATTAACATTGTGTTTTGTGACACATGTAACTACTAGGTATGTGATTGATGAAACGGCTTGTGAAATGAACCATCATGTGCTACGTCTCCCTCCCTACCATTGCCACTACAATGCCATTGAGCTTGTGTGGGCCCAGGCAAAGAAGCACTACAAGAGCCACATGGGGAGGGGGAGGAAGTTTGATAATGTAGCAGTAGAGACCATTTGGAAAGAGTCCCTTGATGTGGTAACCCCCGAGAGGTATTTTTGTAATTTTTTTCCCCAGCCTGAATTTCATGTGTTTTACCGAGCAGTTGTGAGGTCCCTATGTGTTATCTTGAGAGTTACAGTTATTTCAGGATAGTATGATACCATACTTTCTACTCCTGGAAGCTGGCTCGTGTAGATTGTAGTACAGTAGCATAGTTCTCCTCACCCTCATATCGTGGTCCAACTCTTCATCCCCATCAATAGTATATACTGTATGTGCTGTTGTGTAATAACCATTGTCTAGTCTTTCCAATAACCTCTGTTCTGACTTTCTACTTAACCTGTAACTATTAAATCAACTTATCCTGTGCACTAACTCATAATATTTACTAACTTACGCATGCTTTTGGATATCTTTGTTGTGAACTGTTTGTTTTTCTGTGTCATTTTCTGGACTGTTCTCTNTTTGTTGTGAACTGTTTGTTTTTCTGTGTTATTTTCTGGACTGTTCTGTTGTCTCATAAACACACTTGACAAGCTCCGTATTAACTCTCTTTGATGCTTAAACATTACACTTTCAGCATTTCCTTTGCTATGATTCATAATTTACATCAATTACCTCTGAAGATGCTGCCAGGGGGAGCGTCTGACCGCCTTCGTGTCGGGGTGAGAACACGCCAACACATTTATCATAATTTGTTTTTTAACGGTGTCTGGCCGTTTTTGTAGCGTCAGAAGTCCCTAACGGCTGTTCCCTCTTATAATTAAGCTCAAATTACATTTTGTTCTCAGGGGGGAAACGCTAGCGTAATTTGGGTGTACACATATATACTTCCCTTGCATTGGGCTAGTATTCGGTTTTGTGTTCTCGGGGAGTATGTCGCTGCCACTATTTTCGTGCGTTATGTCTACCGGTGACAATATGTCTGACGTTGAGGTGATCATTACTCCGCCTACATCTCCGGTTACGAAACGTGCGCGTTCACCTTCCCCTACGAAGGCGGACGAGAAGAAGATTGCAATTAAGAACGCCGTTATTTTACAGTTTTTCTGCATTATTTCGCCTACATGTGCGGTACTAGGTTTTGGCCCATGGGAGCGTCTAGACCTACTGATGACATGTGTTCACACAACCGCGATAGCCATGCGAGAGGACATTACAGACATTGTTTCTTTTCTTCATAAGAATATTGTGTAAACATTAAAAAATGTGACTTGGGGACATTGGATGCATGCCTTGGAGTTCCTAGCTTCGTCCGCAATATTACCCCTTACTTCTACTAAAGAGCAGTTGGTCAGCTACTCCGATGAATGTGTTAAAATCAACTTTTTTCAACTGGATGAAGCGTCTACTGTCATCACCAATGGCGGCACCACTGTGGAGAAGCTGCTACCCTCCTACACCTCGTGCGTCGATGCCAAGAACTTCACTGCGACTAATGGATCCTCATGCGTCGTCGACGATCAAGTGAGTTGCTCAACGTATGATTTCAAACAGGTATTTCCAAACTTACACAATGAAGCAAGCAGCACTTCTGGCAATATTACAGATTACGCTTCTTTCATTTCTTTTCGGAGCGGCGGTCGTCCATACAAATGTACGTACCCGCCAGACGTAACTCAGCCGTCTATGCTGCAACTGAAATTGTTTCCTACTGCCGAGATTCTTTCAACGCCGAGCAGGGACATTTGGAAGCACCAACAACAAGGCGTGCAAGTGTTTGTCAATGCGGACCGTCCGAAGACTGCGATCGATATACATCTATCCCGGCTCCTTCACGAAGTCATCGAAATGGTGAATTTGAAGAGAAAGTCAGGTGTGACGTGTGACGAGGTTCGTTAGTGTATTCATTCTACGCCCGTTTTTTTTACTTGAAAAAGTAACCCGTAACGAGGTTTATTAGAAAAAAGTTTTTTTACACTGGACATTAAATTAAGTTTGCTTACTGCGAAATACAATGTGTGTATATACGTATTGTGTTTAATAAAAGGCGTAAATAGGCCTGTGTCATGCTTTTTATTTCATTTTATTAAAAAAACAATCCTTTTTTTCTTAAATACTGTGTGTGTGTTGAGTTCAATTCAATATCTGGGCTGAGATAATTACAAGTGTTTAATTTGAAATATATATTCATCTTCAACACATAAGAAACTAACACAACAACAAAAACATACCTGGGCTGAGATAATTGCAGGTGTTTAATTTGGAATACATCCATCTTCAACACCCAAGAAACTAACACAACAAAAACAACATATTAATTTTTTGATACTTTCAATTAATTTATAATTATGCTGCTAATCAAGTACTTTTCAAAAAACACTTCCATGTGCGCAGCCTCGCACGATTTAATGGCTAGAGGGGTGGTGGTGATGCCAACATGGCTGCCACTAAGGAGGGGTCACGACGAAGAGAGAGGGGTGACACTGCATCCAATATGGCTGCCAATAATTTAAAATATTATACTTTTTTTAATTAACTGGCTGGAAAAATAGTTGCCATTGAAAAACAACAGCTTGTACTGACTGCAAACATGGCTGCCAACATGGCCACTGCTGCGGAGGTGGTTGGTGGTGTCAACATGGCCACCATTACGGAGGGGTGGCACCATCCAATATGGCTGCCGATAATTGAAAAAAAATTATACTTATTTTCACACATTTTTTATATACTGGCTGACAAAATGGCCGCCAACTTGTAATTACTGCAAACATGATCGCCAATAATTTAAAAAAAAATTTTAAATAAATTTTTTACATAACTTTTTTAATTACTGGCTGGAAAAATGGCTGCCGACTTGTACTGACTGCAAACATGACCGCCGATAATTTATTTTACATAACTTTTTACATACATTTTTTAATTACTGGCTGGCAAAATGGCCACCATGGGATGGTATGTTCTAGAATCTACTGGCTGCAAACATGGCCGTATGTAATGAATTTGGCGCCTTCATATTAAACGGTTCAGGAATTATGGCCAACTATGCTTATAAGTTAGCTCAGGCTGTGAATGCAAGAGCATGAAGTATGGTAGGGGGTGACTCCTCAACTCCTCATTGTCAAAAAAGGAGTCGATTAGCTACATTGTGGAGTCATTGAAACTCATTGAAATTATTTTGAGGAAATAATATTTGTAGGGTAATTTTGGGGGGGGGGGAAGGGGATTTTTTTTGGGGAAAAAGTGGCATTTGGTAGGATATATGAGCCATTTTGAGGCGAAAAAGAGACATTTTGGGGAAAAAAACCTCCTGCAAATGCATTCTGCTGCTCTTGCATTCCGGGGCTCCTGGCTCCCGACAGCCATCCTGCGTTCGAATGCCCCTTTTGCAACTACTATAATTAAAGGACACTTATCTGAACTCAGCGTTCATTTCTAAAAATCCTTTCCTGAAAATTCTGACAGGTTTCAGTTGGTTCAAAATCTTTTCAGTAGTGATGCTCCTTCGGAATTCAGCGCAGTAGAAGAACTCATAGAACTTTCATCTGATTCTTCTCTCAAATAGAATTTTCCATCCACGACATTGCCAAAATTTTGGTATTCATTAAGAGAGGAGTTACCAAACTTGAGCATTAGATCACGGAATATATTTATTCCTTTCGAAACCTCATATCTCTGCGAAAGTGGATTTTCAGCAGTGGCTGTCATAAAAACCAAGTACAGATCAAAACTCTTTGTGGAGAAGGAAATTACAGTAGCTGTATTTCAATTCGTGCCAAGATATAACAAGATTTGTAACAACAAGGAAGCTCAGGTTTCACACTAACTCTGACTCAAAATGTCTGATGTGATTTGAACTTTATCGTCATTGTTTTAATTTCTTGTGTTTCCTTTCTTTTTTGTTTTAGTATTGTACCTTTTTTTTTGTTGTGGACATTGAATCAAGAGCAGTGTTTTGGTGACTTATTTCTCAGACAAAAGTCAAAACTTTTATATTGGATGTATTGTGTTCTTGTTAGTAATGCTTTTTCAAATGCACTTTGTGTAACGTTTTTCTTGTAGGGATGTATAATTTTCCCACAGTTTGTCCGATTTTGAATTACAAATTACATTTTTTTTATTCTAAAAAAATGTTNTAGGGATGTATAATTTTCCCACAGTTTGTCCGATTTTGAATTACAAATTACATTTTTTTTATTCTAAAAAAATGTCAAGCTAAATGCCAAAATATGGCAATTTTTATCAGATATTCTGTAGGGGAGCCGTGGAAAAGATTTTGTTGGACAGAGGAGACGGATTTAAAAAGGTTGAAAACCACTGCGTTAGTGTCTATTTTAAAACATGAATAATTCACGCTTATAATTTCAAATGGTAAACAAGTTATTTTATTAGTTCCATGTAAAACGATTTATTTGTGATGAACTAATTTATAAAAAAAATTGTAATTAATTGTACAATTAATGCAATAAAAATGTTAATTCTGAAGTATTATTAGTCCCAAATGGATGCTATTAATTTTATTTTACAGTGCAATATTGCTTGGTTATATCTCAATTTTTTTGCCACAGATAATTATTTGCATGCTTTCAGTCTCGCCCGCACCGCCTAGTAATCTACTGCGGCTGAGCACGGCTGCCACTCTTCAAGCCAGTCGTTCGCACTGGCTGGAGCCGCAGAGAAACACGGGTATCTTGCCCTTATCTGTGTCTTCTCCGTGCGCAGACAGGTCAAATCGCGCTGCTAAAAGTAATTAAAACTATACTCGTCATCACTCGAAAACTTTCCACTCAAATAATTCCACAATTTAATTTGAAAATTGCTGATTTTTCAAACCATGATGCAATCATAATGTTTTCTATACTGAAAACACGAAAGTTTGTATATGCCCCTCTTAAAGCATTACCATTCGTAATTTCTTGTTACGGTGTGTATAACTTCGAAAATATTACAGCCAAAAACAGCCATTTAGGACAACGGCAGCTAGGAACTTTCTGCTTTCGGTTATCTTCATTGCATTTCTCAAATTTTATGTCTGCATACATAATGTTGCTAATTACTAGTTAAGCAATGTTTGTTCTGTATCATACAATAATATTAAACGCAAGAATCGCAAGTAAGGCAGAGTAAGTATATTTCGCTACAGCAATTTACAAGTTTCTTTTGATTTCAAATTACATTTGCCTCACGCAGTCGAATTCACAATTCACAATTTATAAAGTTCTGGTAAATCATAGTTTACTATAATTGTTGTCATTTTACAAACATTCATACTATGCATGCATTTATTCTTCATTAATTCTTTCATATATAATTATAGTTAACAGTGATGTTTCCTAAATTTTAAATTCATTACTGATTATACCAAAAGTGTTATCAGTTTGCGGTTCAGAATAAGGAAACTTAAACCAATTTGTTGATTGATTAGTGATGAAATAAACGCATTANTGTTATCAGTTTGCGGTTCAGAATAAGGAAACTTAAACCAATTTGTTGATTGATTAGTGATGAAATAAACGCATTAATTACGTGTTTGCATTTATCCACGACTTTAATCCATCCCGACGTGGCATACAAGATTGTAAGGAAGATATTTTTGGCCGGCACTGTACACTTCGAGGCTGAATGTCCAAGGAACGTCAGTGTGTGTAAGTGATTCATAAAACATGCTACTAGTCTAGGTTATAATGGTTCACATTTCTATAACCAAACACATACAGTTCATTGGCTGTGACAACTAGACAAGTGTTGTGTAGTAGGATCAGAAATCTCAAACACAAACTCCAACTTATGTTCTGGAGTGAAACAAATGTTTATAATTAGTTGCTCTTTTTCAGTATTTACTTGTATTGTAGTTTTATATTTATAAGTTATACAGCTACTGCACTTCGTAAAAATATTCAATGAAATGTAGCTGATAATGCTTAACTATTATGTCTACTTGTACAACAAAAGTATAGAGTTAATAACCGCAAAAGCTACGTTTGTTTGATTAACATAAAATATCATATACAAACCCATAGAACTACGTAATTGACCACAAATTAATTGTTCATTGCTCAGTGCTGCTAGGTGGATTCAGAAAAGCCTGNCTACGTAATTGACCACAAATTAATTGTTCATTGCTCAGTGCTGCTAGGTGGATTCAGAAAAGCCTGAAGAGTGATTATTAAGATTGGGTCCCTACAAGAAACATTTTTATTTAGTTATATATATATATAAATAATAAGTATAAATTACAAAAAATATGGGCTCCAGTATCAACCCCAATACATGAAAAGGAAGGGGATGGCAGCACATTTGTGCAATTAAAAATGTAACTGTACCACTTTGTTTGTTGTTTCCTGTGGATTTGTAATCTACCAAAAATTGTGAACAAAAATTACGTCTTAACACAAGACGTAATTTTTGTTCACAATTTTTAAGCTAAATGCCGCCGTTTTTGAGAAATTAATAAATAATTTTCCAACAATGAATCTTAATGTCTGGCACATAGCAACACATTTGCTGTTAGTGCATGATGTTGCTATTTTTAAATGGCACCATGTAATGTTGGAACAAGTCGTGTTTCATGTGTTTTCCATACCTACCCCAACAAACTATCGTTGATATGCGAGTAGGGTCCATGGTGGTGCATTGGCCAGACTGCTCGTCTCCCACCACGGCAAATCGGACTTGATTTCCGGCGGGGTTCACACGAATATTCGTATCTGGGAAATGTAGCAGACATTACCATTGGCCCGTGGGTTTTTTTCGGGGCACACCCGTTTCGCAACCATGTAATTTCGCCATTGTTCCATATCAACCCCACATGATCTTCATCGGCATGAATTAAATTATCTAAAACGACGGAATTTAGCTTAAAATACACAAAACTGAATGTTGTTCACGATGTACGGTAGATTACAAATCCACAGGAAACAACAGAGTGGTATAGTTACATTTTTACTTTCACAAATGTGCTGTCAACCCCTCAGTTTTCATAGATGGGGGTTAATATAAGTATAATGATTATGGGCATTCAGGCATAACAGGACCTGAGGATAGGAACTGAGGCTCTGGCTGGCCGCTATGTTGTGATGTCTCCCCGACCACCATCTTGGATCTGGGTAACCTTAACCTTGGCCCATGACTTTAACCTTGACACTGTGCCCTTGAATAACCTAGCACCCCAAAAAATTCTAAAAAATATCAGAAAATTCATAGATTTTTTAAAAATGTATAAAAAATTTATTTCAAAAATTTTAATTTATTATTATAAAATCATTATGAAAATTATTTTTAAAACTTTATGCAATTATTGGCTTGCAATATCTTCATGAAAAAAAATGAAGTTCTTACCACATTTAGGGTTATTTGCGAAGCTGGAGGGGTCAGTTGTGGAGCATGAGTTCTAGCTGCGCAATTTACTTGTCTGGAAGAAACTATTGAAGACATGGTAATGTGATCAAGGTATTAGATAAAATGTCTGGTTGAATGGATGCATAAAAATGCTTGAATCTCACTGACCAAATATGTTGGCAAGTTTACATATAGAGCAGTCGCTCGGCAAAGTAGACACACAAGTTGCTATTGTGGAAAGAACTTAAGTGTTTTTATGAAGATGATGCAAGTCAATGATTTTATGAAGTCTACTGTAAAGCTTACCTCTTTGAATGTACCTTCTCGCTGCTGGAAAATTGCATGTAAATAAAGTGTTGCTATTGTGGATAAATCTTCAGCAAAAGCTGCCATGCTCGGCGATATGAGAGAACCGCCTACATTGGTCCCATGCAGTTTATGCAAAGCGATACATTGAAGGAACACATCGAGATCTAAAAGGGCCAGTCTGCTGGGGTCAGTCTGCTGGAGTCAGCCTGTAGAAGNTAAGCTAAATGCCAAAATATGGCAATTTTTATCAGATACATTGAAGGAACACATCGAGATCTAAAAGGGCCAGTCTGCTGGGGTCAGTCTGCTGGAGTCAGCCTGTAGAAGTTAGTCCAAAGGGGTCAGTCTGCCAGGGTCAGTTTTTCCATCAATTATTCGCAATCCTCCTCCTTCTCCTCCTCCTTCTCCAACAACAAACCTACTCCCTATTCTATATACGATATAAAAGAAGCAGAATAAAAAAGCTTCCAGAATGGTAGGGGCCCATACACATCTCATAATTTCCGAAAAATCACAGTCCTTTTAGACGAGATTAGCAGTTATAAAAAGGGGGTTCTAAAACACCTGGCGCCTGGCAGGGGACAGGGGACGAGCTGTGACTCCCGCGTCAGCCGTATTTTTCCCATTGTTCCCTCGAAATATCCCGTTTCCCCCAATAAACGTAAAAATTTCCCTTTTTCCCTAAAAATTTCCCAAAAAAAATTAAAAAAATTAATTAAAAAAAAAAAGTTTTAATAACTCCACAATTTGGCTATATCACTCATTAATGGGCAATGAGGAGTTGAGGATTCATGAGGAGTTTTCTCATAGTCTATCCCTACCATACTTAATGAACTTGCATTCCAAGTTGGGAGGGTTATCTCAGAGATTTTTCTCAAATACGATATAACGTACACATGCCATTTAAGCCCCATGCGAACTTATAATCGTAGTTGGTCGTAATTTCCGAACCGTTTATGATATAGTCGTCAAATTCATATCGTTGACATTGCTGCAGACAAGGAAAATTAACCAATGGTCATTTAAGCACTATGCGAACTTATAAGCATAGTCGATCGTAATTCCCGGACCATTTAAGGTAAAACCAGTAAATACATAACATAGGCAAAAAGCGTGTTATCCAAGTCTTCCCAAAACCTTGCCACATCACCCGACTGGCCCCTACATCATACTCTTGCAGAGGGCTCTCCGGGTCTTCCCAAATCCCTACCATGTCACCCGACTGGTTTCTACATCATGGGTTTTCTCAGAGACTTCCCAAATACGATTACCGTTTAAATCATTCCCACTAAATCATATACTTCATGCTCTCGTTCTTCAAGCGAGATGTTGTCTCATGCATCACATTCCAGCATTTCAAGCTGGGAGGATTATCTCAGAGTTTTCCCCAGTCGCCGTGGCTCGAGGCATAACATAAAGGACGTCGCCATGGACCTTTGTGTAATACAAAGAACGTTGCCGAACACTTCAACGATGCACGCACCCTAACCTAAAGGCTGACATCGAACACTGCGACGAAGCGCGTGAGGCATAAAATAAAGGGTGCTACCGTACACTTCAACTGCGTGGGTATTTTAATATAAAGGCAGATGCCGAACACTTCAACGACACACACACTAAAACATAAAGGGTGCCATCGAACACTGCCAGGAAGTGCGCGGGGCATAACATAAATTGCACTACCGTACACTTCAACGATGCGGGCATTTTAACATAAAAGGTGGCGCCGAACACATCAACGTCGCACACACCCTAACATATAGGCTGACAACGAACACTGTGACGAAGCGCACGTGGTATAACATAAAGAGCGCTAACATACACTTCAACGAAACATGCATTTTAATATAAAATGGCGGCGCCCAACACTTAAACGATGCACACCAACTAACACGAAGAGCGACGCAAAACACTGTGTTGAAGCGAGCGCAGAATAACATAAATTATGCTACCGTACACTTCAACAGCATGGATATTTTAGCATAAAGGGTGGGGCTGAACACTTCAAAGATGCACGATACCTAACATAAAGGATGATGCCAAACACTACGACGAAGAGTACGTTACACCAAAGCGGAAACTCTGCGCGGCTCCTCACGTGAAATATGTTTTAGATATATATGCTCACGGCGTCAGTATGCAAAATTCATGAACGTAATTACATATGCACACATACAGCAGACCCATCAACACATGCAAACAAAGATTAGCTAAGCAAGATACAACAAAGGAGAAGCTCTGCGCGACTCCTCCCAAGAAATATGTTTTTCATATGATATGCGCTCATGTCGCAAGTATGCAAAATTCGTGAACACACTTACATACACTCATGCACAACAGACCCATCAGCACATGCAAACAAATATTGCCGGAGTAAGTTACACCAAAGGGGAAAAAATACATATTCATTACTAGATATGGTTCTAAGTTTCGCTACACAGCATACCCTCGACAATGGAAAAAATATCACTGAATCATTTAAGCCCTATAAGCATAGGTGCTCGTATTTTCCGATCTGTTTAACATACAGATGGTAAATTCCTTATAGATATATGTATATATATAGTTCCTGACAACACAAATCATCGTCGAGTTATTTATGACCTATACATATTAAAATGATTACAGATTAATTTACTCTCTACAAGCATAAGAATGCATAAGTTCCGTATCGTATCATGTAAGATACGTTTGGCAACTTCATAACATCACTCCCATCTTCACGATAGTGTTAAGTCTTCCCAAATTAGATTAACATTTAAGTCCTTTATATGAGATATACATCACGCTCTTACAGGCCAAGCTGTGAGAGTTATCTCAGGGTCTTCTCAAACATATGTGCGAGGGTTATCTCAGAGTATACCAAACCATACACATTGATAAAGCATTAAAGGCAATGCACACTACTATGAAAACAATAGCGGGAACAGTCACATCACTACTGTAACACATTATTTTCATTTGTCTACAATGCGAAGAGACAAAGCATAAATGTAAGCTATTCATGTAATAAAGAGAGAACAACACTGCACATAAAGCTGATTAACAGGTTACGTGAGGCTCTCGCAAGTATAACATAAAGGGCGCTGTTGCACACACCAATAGAGAAGACTAACATGTCTTGAAAGCGTCTCGCCAGTAATAAAGCTGATTAACAGGTTACGTGAGGCTCTCGCAAGTATAACATAAAGGGCGCTGTTGCACACACCAATAGAGAAGACTAACATGTCTTGAAAGCGTCTCGCCAGTAATAAAGCTGATTAACAGGTTACGTGAGGCTCTCGCAAGTATAACATAAAGGGCGCTGTTGCACACACCAATAGAGAAGACTAACATGTCTTGAAAGCGTCTCGCCAGTAATAAAGCTGATTAACAGGTTACGTGAGGCTCTCGCAAGTATAACATAAAGGGCGCTGTTGCACACACCAATAGAGAAGACTAACATGTCTTGAAAGCGTCTCGCCAGTAATAAAGCTGACATAAAGCACACTGCCATGGCATCTGTATGAATGTATGTATATATTAATATAGGATAGGATGACCGACTCAGTTGCTATACAGACTCTGAAGAGTAACAGAGCTGTTTTTTTCTGCAATGGGAAATAATCGAGAAAGTTATTTGTGTTACGACTGTGAAAATACTTTTTCTAATAGTTGCAATGCTCGTCGACACGAGACTGTGCTGCCAGAAAAAAAAATGGAATGTATTATATTATTATGTGAAGAATGCAAATCATATTTTCGAAGACTCGAAAGCTTAAAAAGGCATAGCGCAACAAGCAAAGCTCTCCTTCTTACACAGGTTAATCAGTTATTGCTGAGAATAAAGCAAACTTTTGATGGGAAGATATCCACAAAAGAAAAATCCTAACCATCAACATTGTTAAAGTCATCATACCCTAATATGAAAACAATGGCTGGAACAGTCACATCTCCTTGACATCCATGCCACTACTGTATCAGTACATTTCATACGACTGCAATGAAAAGAGATATAAAGCATAAATGCAAGCTGAATCCTCGTCGCACAGGCTATCGATGTAATTTATGCTAAGGTATGTTCACTCATATAGATAGTTTGAACATACATATGAAAAATGCAAAGACCAATGTTTATCTACATACTAGGCAACACAGTGCATTGTCAATGTTACAAATATGTGATGATCAGATGTCTGCTGTACAAAGTATTTATAGGCCTTCATCACCAACTTCTAACATTTATGTGAACAATGAACACAATCCTTCACCAACATATAGGAAACTTTGTCGCAAATGCGGTAATATTTATAGTAAAAGTAACAATGCACGTTGACATGAGAGACATAAAACGGCATGTAGTGGTGGAGAGACATCAGCTGAATATATGTTTACAGAACGCTTAAAACAAGCTTAAATCGCACTGATGAAATGAGAAGATATGCATATATATATATATCGATTGTTATTTGAATTTCTAAGAGTATACATCGTCTCGAGAGAAAATGGAAAAAAACCTCAGAAAGCCAGTTGTGCTGTTGCTGCAATAAACCATTTACTAAGGGCTGTAATGGTAGTAGTCATTAAACTGCACGTTATATGAACATGAAGCAATCTAGCTTAACATGTTAACAGTGTAAGTCTCAATTTGGACGACGCAATAACTTAAAGGCATCTTACAACATGCGAGGGACTCTCTCCTGTCTAGCTAAGAGACGTAGTGTATTGCCTACATCTGAAAATACATGTGAAAGGCAGATACATGCTACATTGGATACCGGTGCGCTGTCACCATCATCGTCAACATCAGACCTGGGCATGAACAGTTTACAACAGCCATCAAGATATTCATTTCACTACTGCAGCAAGACCTTTAGTAAATGTTTTACTGCTGGTCAGCACGTGAAATCTGGAAAATGTTTGAAGAAGACGCAATGGGCTTCCTAGACTACATTTTGCTATAAGTGTGGTCGTGAATTATCACGTTATGAAGTAACAGGTGTTCCAGACAGCATGCGACCTGAAATACACGACTATCAGATAAAACTATATTGTGAGTCGTATTACAAACATGCGAAAATGTGAACATATAAAGCTGTAATCTTACAAAATGAGAATAGATCCATACTGAAAGAATATGCATTCCAAGGTCTTATGAAGGCGTATGTCGCATCTTATTCATCACATGGTGGATGATATTTGTACATATCTTAAGCGTATGAAACAGAATATTTTAGATCAACTCACATGCGAGATGGAAAAAGAAGGTGCATTAAAATATAATAAATAGTTGGACTGTAAATATACCATACCAGAACCACATGAAGATATATATAGCGAGAGACACTTCAAGACCTCGAATGTGCGTCTGTATAACACACACGAAATTGAAGACAGTGTTGAAGCTAGTATACAGAAAATTTGTCACGAGGAAGAAGAATATATGGGAAATGGTTCCAATTGGACATTATATAAGATACATCAGCTAAAGTTAAGAACAAATTTACTTAGGTCACTAGGCAAATATATGTATGTAGATTGACGACATGCAATCGAGAATGTCCTGTATGACAACCTGCAAAATCCTTCGCCGAGTGTGAAGAAGGAATTACGAGTCTTGTAGAATTTTACTATGAAGAGTGCGAGCTATACAGATCGTCAGAAGATATGAACAACAAACTTACGCCGCTTTCATATAGGGTTATAAAGGAAGTTTCCACAACTATCCAGAACATCGAGAACTCAAGTGTGACCTTNTTACGCCGCTTTCATATAGGGTTATAAAGGAAGTTTCCACAACTATCCAGAACATCGAGAACTCAAGTGTGACCTTCAAGTCTGCTGATGACGACGTGAAATATGTACCGGTTGGACATTACATATAATTTATCAGCTGTAGTTGAGAACAAATTTTACTTCAGTCACTTGCCTATTTCCCTCTAATCTACTGCAGAGAAAATTACAACCTAACTTCGTATTCGACCTGCAGAATGAGGGTATAAATTAGAGTAACCGCAGAAATTCACATGGTTACTAAGCTGTTGTGTACAGCAACACCACTGTGTGATGTGAGTAGTGTACGCAGAAGGGCGGAGTTCGCAGAGGGGAGGAGTCTGCACTGCATAGTAGTAGTACACATGTTTAAGTTGTTATACACTTGAAGATGATGAAAAGTGTGGAGAACATGCCATCGAAAATGATATGTTTGCCTACAAGCAAAACTTCACCAGGTGTTCAACAATTACATGGGAAACAATGCAGATATTGCGACAAGGCATTCTGTAAATGGTGGCAATGCACGGCGACATGAACAGAGCGAGTGCCAAGAGAAACCAGCCTCCAGAATACTATCCTGTAATATGTGCGGTGCGACATTTGGTATAAGTGACGATCTAAAGAGGCATAGTGCTATATGTAAAGGTAACACACCTTTACTTGGCACAAGACAGCAAGCATTTAACTTTTTGATGCAAGGCAATACAATGGATGACTGCCATACTGATTCGTCGTGTAAACTATTGATTGTACCATCGCCCATAACATTNTGCAAGGCAATACAATGGATGACTGCCATACTGATTCGTCGTGTAAACTATTGATTGTACCATCGCCCATAACATTCTCGGACATACATCAAGTTCCAAAACATTCTGTGAAGAAGGAAATACACCGATTGTGGACATGTATTATGAAGAGCACAAACCATACAGATCGTTCAACGATGTGAACAAACATGTATTGCTAAGGCGTAAGATGAAAAACGAGAATCTTATAACTATCCATCACGAAAATGTGACCGTGAAGTCCGAGGGTGATAATGATTATGATGAAGATGATGCAATATCTTCATATTCTACTGACGATGATGAAGTTACTGCACCTGCAAAGCAAAAGCGTAAACACGATGATGAAGAAGACGGATACGTGAAGTTGAGACAGAATAAACGAAGATTCGAACCAAGTACTCTTGCTCAGAGGTATCTCCAAACTACCCATCATGGAAGAACATATATGTAGACATGTATTGTGAACCTTTTGCGAAGTGAGCCGTGAAGTCTAGGTACTTATTTTCTGAGGACCCCAACGACCTGGTTGATAGACTACTTGTGGTGGTAGCATTACAAAGAAGGCGATATATATCTGTCAGCGAAGAGATAAATAAGATTATTTATGAACTCAGCACTAATGGCAAAAGCGAATTATATATGTTCTCCGCACTTCTCGACAACATCTAGAAAGAAAATGGTATGTTTTTTTAACTAAAAAAATTATATACATTTTTTTTGTGAAACTTTGTGCATATATATTTCTATGTGTGTTTTCTTTTGTTTTAATAGAAGAAAAAAAATTGTATATTTTGTTGTGACAAAATATTATTATTTGTGTTTTAATTGAAAAATATGTATATATATATTTTGTGTCAATATATATATATATTACTTCTGACTCGGCGTGTATTCTTTTTCTATTGGTGAAGACGAGATGTCAAACACACTAGACTGAAGAATATACAGGTCGCATACATACGAGCATGCTGGAAGAATGTGGCACCACATACGTTCTACCCTACGCTGCTAAGGTTATATTGTGTCTTCAATTGAAACTATGTGTATGCGAAGCTTGCATCAACATGAGCATTGAAGTAGACATCGGCAGCACGACAGTAGAGGGCAAAATAATATGTCATAGCAAGTGGAAATGTCGCAAGATAATGTACAACATTTATGCTCGTATACGACTATTATTGTTCAAGAACTACTGACGCCATGTTGTCGTAGAGTACGACCGCTACATAAGCTGTGTCTTTCCCTGCCAGTCGACACCAGTGTGCTCAAGATGAACGTGCTATTTCGTCCAGAGACAGCCTAGAGTAGTGTAACTCCTGGTAACTACTGTATAACGTATGTGTTATGGCGAGACCGCTGACGAGCCAAGAACGTACAGCGAATAGTGCGATGGTATAGCACATTGGCTGCTTGCCCACAACCCAACGTCGTCAGCTGATGGTCGAATGTAATATTTTGGGGAGGTGTATTGTTAACTATATGCGAACAGACGCTCCCCTACCATGTGGTTCGGACGAAGTTATAACTCACGCTTTATTGCAAGATGCGATAAGAGTTTACCTTCCTCCAGAACCTTTGGTGATGGCTGAATCTACCAACTCTGCTGCTGCTGCGATTGACATTACTAAGGAGGACGACAAGCTGCCTGCTGTCAAACATAAAAAGCCTGCCGCTGTCAAACGTAAGAAGCCTGCCGCTACCAAGTCCGTGGTGATGCCTCAGCGCAGAAAGTCATGTAAGAAGAAGGTGTTGCCGGTCACATCATGTCTGAATTGTGGCAATTCATCGCTTCAGGATGTGTGTAAATTAACTGTTGTTTATAGAAAGACATTGCTGCTGCAACTATTCACTACTCTGCTTGCAAAAGTATAAGGGGAAACATTTTTTAAATTGTCTATGTTTATAGTTAATTGCTATCTTGATGTAATGCTTAGAATATATTCTGTATTACTTGTTAATGCCTATCTCGATGTGTAATGTATGGTTTTCTTGTGAGATTGTCGACATACATATGTGCATATTACTTTTTAATGCATATCTTGATGTATTGCTTGTGTGAGAGTATGCTGGAAAAACAATGTATAATATATACAGTTGACGCGGTCGGTTACCAGAGTTGGAATGTAATGATTATGGATTTGCCCGGCGCCACAGCTCCGCGGTGAGCTGATGAGATTTTTGGGTCGTTCGGCCGACGGCCCAGGGGTTCTCTGGTAACACACAGTCAGATATTATGAAATTGCGAGCTGTATGGCCGCTGCGCACGCCTGAATTAATAACGCACTCAAGTTTTATATGTATATAATTATTTTATTGAACACTTTGATCAAACACATGGTGACCGCGTGGTCATATAAACACACTGCTGGATTATAATTATTTAAGGCGCGTGACGCTGCTCTCTCCTCGGTGAGATGTAACATAAAAATACTAGTTGCTTCGTGAATGATATGATGATGCGATTGCTGAGTGAGGTTGCAGCCTGAGAGGCTGGTACTGAGGTTCTTGTGAAACGAGAGACTTACCACGTCCGCTCGCGCCGAAGTGATGTTGCCTACTAGCCTGCGCAATGCATCGGCTCGCGCCACCTAATCACGGCCGACACCTGGCGGTGGAGAGATGAAACAAATGCGACTTAAAATGCTAATGAGACGTAAACATGATATACCATATATAAACATAATTAAACAAAATTTACATAATAAAACACAATTAGCCTTGTACTTATATAATAAAACACCATTATATTCATATTAAATATAAGTATTGACTCGTAGCAGCCACTGCATTGCCAACTTGAAAATGTCACATGTCCCTGGCTGCCTATGTATGTGATGACTGTTTTGACACACAATAATTATGGTATAAATCAATACTGAATAACTACTAAACACTAATGCACTCGTGCCCACAAGCCTGTTGGTGTGGTGCGTCTGGTGTGGGCACACTGCGGCAGTCAGTGGGTAAAAGGACTCGTGAACGTGCGGTTCATGTCAAACGGCCCCTCCTCCGGTGACCTCTTGACTGCGCAGTCCCTCAGGTGTCCCTCCACTCTGCTAGACACAGCATGTAGTGGGTGGTTTCAGCTGGTGGCGGGTCCTCAGCGAATAAGGCCCGCGCCTCTGGGAGCTGACCCCTGCTGCTTCCCCTGCTGCTGCTGCTGTTCCGGGATGCTGGCGCCTCTTGGCATGCAGGTGTGGGCGGGGGTTGTCCCCTCCACACGTGGTGCATGCCGGACGGAACTGCTTGCGAGGCCGCTTGGAGCAGCGGAGAGGGGTGGTAGACCCCTCCTCCTC
>NQII01000037.1:1134154-1178094 GCA_002778355.1 Clitarchus hookeri
GTCGTATGTTGTTTTACTCCCCAACGAGTACACAACTCACGCCAGTATTTCCCAGTGAACTGGGTACCGTTGTCGGCGAGTAGGGTCTGTGGGTACCCCCAGCGAGGGTAAAACTCTGTCTCCAGTTTTCGCGCAATCGTGCGGGCTCGTGCGTTGGAGACTGCATATGCTTCGGTCCACCTTGAGAAGGAGTCACTCACGACCAGGATGAACCTTTTACCGGTGGAAGTGCGGGGGTAGGGGCCCATGAGGTCCAGGGACACTGTCTCAAATGGCTCCTTTGGCACCCTAGGCTGTTGTNGCGGGGGTAGGGGCCCATGAGGTCCAGGGACACTGTCTCAAATGGCTCCTTTGGCACCCTAGGCTGTTGTTATGCCACTCCATCGGTTCTCCTGAAATATGTATGTCATAAAATTCACAGTGTTCTTATTTCTGTTGGATAACAATCACACACACAGCCCAAACTAAACGTGCCAGTATATTAAAAGCACACAAATAAATCGTACACTACTGCAATGATATATCTTTCTAAAGGCATTACATGATGGAGTACATTACAAGCATGCTTTAGTTGATAGTGTGTACGTAGGGTAAAAAACGGAACACTTCTGCTTGTAAAAATACTAACTATCGTACCAGTAAAGACAGCACTCTGTTTGTGCCAGTTTGCATTTTCAGGGGATGGTTCTCTAGTATACCTATAGAGCCATTAGCCTTGGAGGGTATAATTATAGCCTGGCAACAAGGAGGAGTCGTCTCTCCTACCGTTGTTACTTTCGAATTAGATGGCGCTTGTTATTGCCACCCTAAAACGACCACTCTCATTTGGAAATTCGTATAAATACCCCCTCCTATATTCCTACACAGTTATTCGTGTATGACTGTGCTGGCTATGCTTTAGCCACTTGCTATGACATATTATTTTTCCCTCTACTGTCGTGCTGCCGATGTCTGCTTCAATGTTCATGTTGACGCAAGCTTCGCATACACATAGTTTCAATTGAAGACGCAATATACCTTAGCAGCGCAGGGTAGAATGTACCTGGTGCCACATTCTTCCAGCATGCTCGTATGTATGCGACATGTACATTCTTTGGTCCCAATTGTTTGACATCTGGTCTTCACCAACAGAAAAAGAATACACACCGAGACAGAAGTAATATATATATATATATATATATATATATATNAATATATATATACATATTTTTCAATTAAAACACAAATAATAATATTTTGTCACAACAAAATATACAATTTTTTTTCTTCTATTAAAACAAAAGAAAACACACATAGAAATATATATGCACAAAGTTTCACAAAAAAAATGTATATAATTTTTTTAGTTAAAAAAACATACAATTTTCTTTCTAGATGTTGTCGGGAAACGCGGTGAACATATATAATTCGCCATAGCCATTAGTGCTGAGTTCATAAATAATCTTATTTATCTCTTCACTGACAGAAATATATCCTCTTCTCTGTAATGCTACCAGCACACGTAGTCTATCAACCAGGTCGTTAGGGTATTCAGAAAATAAGTACCTAGACTTCACGACTCTCTTCGCAAAAGGTTCACAATACAGGTCTGCATCTATGTTCTTCCATGATGGGTAGTTTGGAGATACCTCTGAGCAAGAGTACTTGGTTCGAATCTTCGTTTATTCTGTCTCAACTTCACGTATCCGTCTTCTTCATCATCGTGTTTACGCTTTTGCTTTGCAGGTGCAGTAACTTCATCATCGTCAGTAGAATATGTAGATATTGTATCTTCATCATCATCATTATCACCCTCGGACTTGACAGTCACATTTTCGTGCTGGATAGTTATAACATCCTCGTTTTTCATCATACGCCTTAGCAATACATGTTTGTTGTTCACATCGTTGAACGATCTGTATGGTTTGTGCTCTTCATAATACATGTCCCCAACCGGCGTATTTCCTTCTTCACAGAATGTTTTGGAACTTGATGTATGTCCGGATAATGTTATGGGCGATGGTACAATCAATAGTTTACACGACGAATCAGTATGGCAGTCATCCATTGTATTGCCATGCATCAAAAAGTTAAATGCTTGCTGTCTTGTGCCAAGTAAAGGTGTGTTACCTTTACATATAGCACTATGCCTCTTTAGATTGTCACTTATACCAAATGTCGCACCGCACATATTACAGGATAGTATTCTGGAGGCTGGTTTCTCTTGACACTCGCTCTGTTCATGTCGCCGTGCATTGCCACCATTTACAGAATGCCTTGTCGCAATATCTGCATTGTTTCCCATGTAATTGTTGAACACCTGGTGAAGTTTTGCTTGTAGGCAAACATATCATTTTCGATGGCATGTTCTCCACACTTTTCATCATCTTCAAGTGTATAACAACTTAAACATGTGTACTACTACTATGCAGTGCAGACTCCTCCCCTCTGCGAACTCCGCCCTTCTGCGTACACTACTCACATCACACAGTGGTGTTGCTGTACACAACAGCTTAGTAACCATGTGAATTTCTGCGGTTACTCTAATTTATACCCTCATTCTGCAGGTCGAATACGAAGTTAGGTTGTAATTTTCTCTGCAGTAGATTAGAGGGAAATAGGCAAGTGACTGAAGTAAAATTTGTTCTCAACTACAGCTGATAAATTATATGTAATGTCCAACCGGTACATATTTCACGTCGTCATCAGCAGACTTGAAGGTCACACTTGAGTTCTCGATGTTCTGGATAGTTGTGGAAACTTCCTTTATAACCCTATATGAAAGCGGCGTAAAGCACATATGAAAGCACATCTTCTGACGATCTGTATAGCTCGCACTCTTCATAGTAAATTTCTACAAGACTCGTAATTCCTTCTTCACACTCGGTGAAGGTTTTTGCAGGTTGTCATACAGGACATTCTCGATTGCATGTCGTCAATCTACATACATCTATTTGCCTAGTGACCTAAGTAAATTTGTTCTTAACTTTAGCTGATGTATCTTATATAATGTCCAATTGGAACCATTTCCCATATATTCTTCTTCCTCGTGACAAATTTTCTGTATACTAGCTTCAACACTGTCTTCAATTTCGTGTGTGTTATACAGACGCACATTCGAGGTCTTGAAGTGTCTCTCGCTATATATATCTTCATGTGGTTCTGGTATGGTATATTTACAGTCCAACTATTTATTATATTTTAATGCACCTTCTTTTTCCATCTCGCATGTGAGTTGATCTACAATATTCTGTTTCATACGCTTAAGATATGTACAAATATCATCCACCATGTGATGAATAAGATGCGACATACGCCTTCATAAGACCTCGGAATGCAGATTCTTTCAGTATGAATCCATTCTCATTTTATAAGGTTACAGCACATACAGGTGTAGGTGCTTTATATGTTCACATTTTGGCATGTTTGTAATACCACTCACGATATAGTTTTATCTGATGGTCGTGTATTTCGGGTCGCATGCTGTCTGGAACACCTGTTACTTCATAATGTGATAATTCACGACCACACTTATAGCAAAATGTAGTCTAGGAAGCCCATTGCGTCTTCTTCAAACATTTTCCAGATTTCACGTGCTGACCAGCAGTAAAACATTTACTAAAGGTCTTGCTGCAGTAGTGAAATGAATATCTTGATGGCTGTTGTAAACTGTTCATGCCCAGGTCTGATGTTGACGATGATGGTGACAGCGCACCGGTATCCAATGTAGCATGTATCTGCCTTTCACATGTATTTTCAGATGTAGGCAATACACTACGTCTCTTAGCTAGACAGGAGAGAGTCCCTCGCATGTTGTAAGATGCCTTTAAGTTATTGCGTCGTCCAAATTGAGACTTACACTGTTAACATGTTAAGCTAGATTGCTTCATGTTCATATAACGTGCAGTTTAATGACTACTACCATTACAGCCCTTAGTAAATGGTTTATTGCAGCAACAGCACAACTGGCTTTCTGAGGTTTTTTTCCATTTTCTCTCGAGACGATGTATACTCTTAGAAATTCAAATAACAATCGTTATATATATATATATATATATATGCATATCTTCTCATTTCATCAGTGCGATTTAAGCTTGTTTTAAGCGTTCTGTAAACATATATTCAGCTGATGTCTCTCCACCACTACATGCCGTTTTATGTCTCTCATGTCAACGTGCATTGTTACTTTTACTATAAATATTACCGCATTTGCGACAAAGTTTCCTATATGTTGGTGAAGGATTGTGTTCATTGTTCACATAAATGTTAGAAGTTGGTGATGAAGGCCTATAAATACTTTGTACAGCAGACATCTGATCATCACATATTTGTAACATTGACAATGCACTGTGTTGCCTAGTATGTAGATAAACATTGGTCTTTGCATTTTTCATATGTNACATATTTGTAACATTGACAATGCACTGTGTTGCCTAGTATGTAGATAAACATTGGTCTTTGCATTTTTCATATGTTTGTTTAAACTGTATATATGAGTGAACACACCTTAGCATAAATTACATCGATAGCCTGTGCGACGAGGATTCAGCTTGCATTTATGCTTTATATCTGTCTTTTCATTGCTGTCATATGCAGATGTACTGATACAGGATATGTGACTGTTCCAGCNCATTTATGCTTTATATCTGTCTTTTCATTGCTGTCATATGCAGATGTACTGATACAGGATATGTGACTGTTCCAGCCATTGTTTTCATAGTAGGGTATGATGACTTTAACAATGTTGATGGTTAGGATTTTTCTTTTGTGAATATCTTCCCATCAAAAGTTTGCTTTATTCTCAGCAATAACTGATTGACCTGTGTAAGAAGGAGAGCTTTGCATNGAATATCTTCCCATCAAAAGTTTGCTTTATTCTCAGCAATAACTGATTGACCTGTGTAAGAAGGAGAGCTTTGCATGTGGCCCTATGCCTTTTTAAGCTATCCAGTCTTCGAAAATATGATTTTCATTTTTCACATAATAATATAATACATTCCATATTTTTTTTCTGGCAGCCAGTCTCGTGTCGACGAGCATTACGACTTTTAGAAAGAGTCTACTCACCGTAGCAACACAAATAACTTTCTCTATTATTTCCCATTGAAGAAAAAAAACAGCTCTGTTACTCTTCAGAGTTTGTATAGCAACTGAGTCGGTCATCCTATTCTATATTAATATATACATACATTCATACAGATGCCATGGCAGTGTGCTTTATGTCAGCTTTATTAGTGGCGAGACGCTTTCAAGACATGTTAGTCTTCTCTATTTGTGTGTGCGACTGCGCCCTTTATGGTAGACTTGCGAGAGCCTCACATAACCTTTTAGGCCCCTTTATGCGTGGCATTGTTCTCTCTTTATTACATGGATAGCTTACATTTATGCTTTGTCTCTTCGCATTGTAGGCAAATGAAAATGATATGTTACAGTAGTGATGTGACTGTTCCCGCTATTGTTTTCCAAGTAGTGTGCGTTGCCTGTAATGCTTTATCGATGTGTTTGGTTGGGTAGACTCTGAGATAACCCTTGCACATATGTTTGGGAAGACCCTGAGATAACTCTCACAGCTTGGCCTGCAATAGCATTATGCATATCTCGTAGAAAGGACTTAAATGTTAATCTAATTTGGGAAGACTTAACCCTTCCGAGATGATTGGAGTGTTGTTATGAATTTTCCGAACGTATCTTACATGATACGATACGGAACTTATGCGTTCTAATGGTTGTAGGGAGTAAATTAATCTGTAATCATTTTAATATATATAGGTCATAAATAACTCCATGATGATTTGTGTTGTCAGGAACTATATATATATTATATATATATATATATATATAAGGAATTTACCATCTGTATGTTAAACAGATCGGAAATTACGAGCACCTATGCTTAAAGGGCTTAAAAGTTTCAGTGATAATTTTTCCAATGTCGAGGGTAACTGTGTAGCTAAACTTAGAACCATATCTAGTAATGAATATGTATTTTTTCCCCTTTGGTGTATCTTATTCTGTCAATCTTTGTTTGCATGTATTGATGGGTTTGTGTGTGAATGTAAGTGTGTACATGAATTTTGCGTACTGGGGCAATGAGCGCATATCATATGAAAAACATATTTCTCGGAAGGAGTCGCGCAAAGCTTTTCCTTTGTTGTATCTTTCTTAGCTAATCTTTGTTTGCATGTGTTGATGGGTCTGCTGTATGTGTGTGTATGCACGTGCGTACATGAATTTTGTGTACTGATGCCGTTAGCATATATCAAATCTAAAACGTATTTCACGTGAGGAGCCGCGCAGAGCTTCCGCTTTAGTGTAACGTACTCTTCGTCGCAGTGTTTGGTGTCATCCTTTATGTTAGGGTGCATGCGTCGTTGAAGTGTTCGGCGCCACCTATTATATTAAAATGCCAGCGTGTTGAAGTATACCGTAGTGTGCTTTATGTTATGCTGTGCGCGCTTCATCGCAGTGTTTGGCATCAGCCTTTATGTTATAGTGCGTGCATCGTTGAAGTGTTCGGCAACGTTCTTTATGTTACACCAAGTGCCAAGGCAGCTTCCTTTAGATTATGCCTCACGACACGGCGACTGGGGAAGACTCTGAGATAATCCTCCTAGCTTGGAATGCTGGCGTGTGATTCCTGAGACAACCACTCTCTTGAAATGCGAGAGCATGAAGTATATGATCTAGTGGGAATGAATTAAAAAGTGATCGTATTTGGGAAGACTCTGAGATAACCCATGATGTAGGGACCAGTCGGGTGACATGGTTGGGATTTGGGAAGACCCGGTGAGCCCCCCTCCCCGCAGGAGTAAGATGTAGGGGCCAGTCGGTTGATGTGGCAGGGATTTGGGAAGACTCGAACAACACCCCCTGCAAGAGTGGNGAGTAAGATGTAGGGGCCAGTCGGTTGATGTGGCAGGGATTTGGGAAGACTCGAACAACACCCCCTGCAAGAGTGTGATTTAGGCGCCAGTCGGGACGTTGGGGAATACTCGCAGAACACCCTCTTGCCTATGTTGTGTATTTAATGTTTGTACCTTAAATGGTTCGGGAATTATGATCAACTATGCTTATAAGTTGGCAAATGGCTTAAATGACTATGTGTTAATTTTCCTTGTTGCTGGCGATGCCANATGGTTCGGGAATTATGATCAACTATGCTTATAAGTTGGCAAATGGCTTAAATGACTATGTGTTAATTTTCCTTGTTGCTGGCGATGCTAATGTTATGAATTTGACGAGTTCATTTGAAGCGTTTCGGGAATTACGTCCAACTATGCTTATAAGTTCGCATAGGGCTTAAATGGCATTGTGTTAATTTTCCTTGCCGGCGGCGATGCCTATGTTATTAATTTGAGGAGTACGTATTAAACGGTTCGGGAATTACATCCAACTATGCTTATAAGTTCGCATAAGTCTTAAATTACCATTTTTTAGTTTTCCTTGTCTGCAGCGATGCCTATGATATGAATTTGACGAGCACATCTTTTACAATTCGGGAATTACGGCCAACTGTGCTTGTAAGTTCGCATAGGGCTTAAATGACAATTTGTTAATTTTCCCTGTTTGCGTCGATGCCTGTGATATGAATTTGATGACTACATCTTAAACGGTTCGGGAATTACGACCAACTATGCTTTTAAGTTCGCATAGGGCTTAAATAACCATTTGTTAATTTTCCTTGTCTGTGTCGATTCCTATGGTATGAATTTGACGACTATATCTTAAACGGTCCGGGAATTACGATCGACTATGCTTATAAGGTTTCGTACAGGGCTTAAATGACCATTTGTTAAATTTCCTTGTGTGAGTCGATGCCTATGATATGAATTTGACGACTACATATTAAACGGTTCCGGAATTACGGCTAACTATGCTTATAAGTTTGCATAGGGCTTAAATTACCATTTGTTAATTTTCCTTGTCTGCATCGATGCCTATGATATGAATTTGACGACTACATCTTAAACGGTTCGGGAATTACGACCAACTATGCTTATAAGTTCGCATAGGGCTTAAATGGCATGTGTAGTTTATATCGTATTTAGGAAGACTCTGAGATAACCCTCCCAGAATTTTTTAAATTTTTTTGTTAAATTTGGGAAATGTTTTAGGGAAAAAGGGAAATTTTGACTTATTTGGGGGGAAAATGGATATTTGAGGGAACAATGGGAAAAACACGGCTGACGCGGGAGTCACAGCTTGTTCCCCGTGCCCTGCCAGGCACCAGGTGTTTTAGAACCCTCTTTTTATAGCTACTGAGATTATTTCAGATAATAATTATATTCTCATCGCACCAAAGTCTCCCTCTTTGACTGTGTTCCGGTAGCAATTGTATTAAAACGTATCTGTACACACTAAGCCTACCTACTACATTTTAATGTAAAGCTGATGAGCCTTATGTGAAATAACACGAGAACGAAATATATTTACACATTAAAAATATTTTTTCACTGGCAGGGCTGTGAGATCCAGCGATGAGAAGTTAGTGGCTAGCNGCGAGGAGCGTGAGAGGAAGCGCCAGGAGAACGAGTAGGTCCCAAGTTTTTTCAACTCATCTGGTAGCGTCCTTTCCAGACTAACCATGTTGTACCTTGTTAACGAATTAAAGCTAATTTTTTTTCCCGTGGCAACTTGGATGTGAGGTTTTTTCCCGTGGATTGTTATAAAATTTACCCTAGTGTGGAGTTTAAACATGAAAAAATGAATTTTTACTCTATGATGTTATTTTCAAACTGTGGTTAGCTAGCGTGAAGCCCACTGGACGGACAGCGCGTTGTAGATATCAACGAGTGGGCTGCCGACGTCGGCTAGTGTTGCAGGAAGAGCAAATTGCAACTTACATATGGCTGCCAACTTGTGAATAGTGTGTGTCGTACAAACCCATACTTGCCATCATCGTTGGTGCCGCTAAAACTGCGCGTCTTTTATATGTGAGGCCCCGTCTCCTCAAAAATGATTACCCCCCGCCCCCCTGCTGGTTACAGATTACGTTTCTCGTGGATGCCCCGCAACATGATGTAATGGAATATCTGAACTTATAAGTGCGCTGTAGTGAGCGATAATAAAAGTAAATGGACAGTATATTTATAGCGAGTAAGGGGCTGGAAGGGAGCCGACAGTATCACCCATACATTAAAAACATAAACAATGATTGCTGTCACTTGGTGGCTAAATCGTCAGGTTCAACTCCGTACTCTGCTGTTGACAGGTCAGGTGGAACCACCCTCGGGTGGAGAACATCCACCCACTGCGATTGGAAAGGGCGTCACTCTTTCTATTGGCAGCATTCAACTGCTGTCAACTTGAAAACAAACAGTCATACCACCACTACCACATTTCATTTAGATTAACTGTATGTTTTAGTATACTAATAATGTATATCAAGTATATCAATTATAACAAAAAATATTTTGTAAAATTTTTTTAAATAAATGCAGCTGAATTTTCTGTATTAATGGATGCTGAAACCGAATCTGGCATCAATTTTTTTGTATCACCCACAGTTCTCTCACAATATGCATTTGTATTTAAAAATGCGATGTATGCGGTTGTATTAAAAAAAAAATTCATTACATACATTTTAAGTGTTTATTTTTTGGTATTTCCTTTCTCTCTTTTCTTTGAAGCTTCTTATGTAGCTTTTTCTCCGATGTGATGCATTTTGTTGTTCTCGGTGAAGTGACCAGCAGTAATCACCCATCATGCTGACATTCCACCGTCCCTGGTAACGTTTCTCCATCACTTTGATGTCTCATCACCCAAGTTGTCAGGGAAAAAGTCAACATGGTTGTGTAAGAAGTGAACTTTAAGGCTCATCAGGCATCCCAGATTTTTGAACTTGTCTATCATATTAGCTACGATAAGCTCATAGTTTGGGTCTTTAACATTGCCCAAACACTTAGTCACAACTTGCTTAAATGATATCCAAGCCTCATTTTCCTTTGTAGTCATTTTTGTTTCAAAGTTGGAATCGAACATCATTTTACGAATGTCAGACCCAACGAAAACCCCTTCCTTCGGTTTGGCTCCTGATAAATGAGGAAACTTTTCACATAAATACTTCAAACGTTCACCATCTTTAGGCAAGACTTTTACAAACTGTTTCAGTAAACTTAATTTAATGTGAAGAGGTGGTTAAAGAATTTTTTTTGGATCTATTAAAGTTTTATGCAAAATGTTCTTCTTTCCAGATGTTAAGGTTTTTCTTGCAGGCTAATGTTTTGTGGACCAGTGTCGATCCCTTGCTCTGCTGTCCCACTCACATATAAAACATGAAAATTTAGTAAATCCCTTTTGTTGGCCTAGGAGCATGCAAACAACTTCCAATTCTCCACACATCATCCAACCGCGAGCAGGATAGTTAATTTCCTTTAAATTAATGTCTAAATTTTTGTAAGTTTCCTTCATATGGACTGAATGAGCCACATGCAGTGAAGCATAAGTATTACCATTGTGTAAAAGAACAGCTTTTAAGCTAGTTTTTGATGAGTCTATAAAAAGCCTCCATTCTTCATTGTTGTACTCAATTCCAAATTCATTCATTAGACCACCAATATCATGGCAGTACACCAAATTCTGTTCTTGATTAAAAAACTTAGCGAACTGTTGATATCTTGTTCTATATTGATAAATAGATGCTCCAGGTGCCAACAAATATTTTTTCTTTTAGCCTAGAGCCAAGCAATTCAGTTTTCTCTTTAGTCAAACCCAAATATCTTACAAAATCATTTAACTCAGCCTGTATAAACAACTAAGGTTCTAAATTTTCTGGAGAACATTGGAACTCATCATCATCCGGTTTACCTACATCAAATTCAGTTTCACTGGACTGATCAAGTAAAACGTCATGAAAAGCCTGTGGTGGCTCAGGGACAGGAAGTCCCGGACCATGGCCGACTGGCCGAATAGCTGAAGGAAGATTAGGGTAGACAATTACTCTCTTATTTTTGGAGTTATATCCAGTAATATCAATGCTACAAAAATAACAATCGTCTGAATGATTTTTTGGTTCTCTCCATATTATGGGTACTGCAAATATAAAAGCTGTCTTATATTTTTTTTAACCATTTTCTAAGGTCTTCGACACAAACATAGCATACCTTATGTGGAGCCCAAGGCTTGTCTTGATCACTGAGTTTTATTCCAAAATATACCAAGTACACTTTTTTTTAAACAAACTCTGTAATGTTTCTTTGATGTTTTTAAATTNGTTCTCTCCATATTATGGGTACTGCAAATATAAAAGCTGTCTTATATTTTTTTTAACCATTTTCTAAGGTCTTCGTCACAAACATAGCATACCTTATGTGGAGCCCAAGGTTTGTCTTGATCACAGAGTTTTATTCCAAAATATACCAAGTACACTTTTTTTTAAACAAACTCTGTAATGTTTCTTTGATGTTTTTAAATTNGAGTTTTATTCCAAAATATACCAAGTACACTTTTTTTTAAACAAACTCTGTAATGTTTCTTTGATGTTTTTAAATTACAAACTCAGCACATATATAACAAAACCTGTTAGGGAAAGTTTTACAACCACGGTTAGTCATACTTAGAGCTGAAAAGTGAGGTTGTTTTGACTGAAAGAAAACAAACAGTCATACCACCACTACCACATTTCATTTAGATTAACTGTATGTTTTAGTATACTAATAATGTATANGTCATACCACCACTACCACATTTCATTTAGATTAACTGTATGTTTTAGTATACTAATAATGTATATCAAGTATATAAAAATGTATATAAATGTATATAAAAATATATAAATAAAGTATATAAAAATGCACAGATATTAGATGAAAAATGAATTTCTCACGTTTTGTATATTCAAATGTGAACAAATGGTGGGTGTTATGGATTTTTTATTATTATTTTCGGACTCAGCACACCAAAAAGTATAAGAATCTTGCAAAATCATTTAAAATGTTTTTTTTAACGTTGGCCTGTATTATGTGTGACAAAAAAGCTTTAACCACGAAATATTCCACTACAAAATAAAAATATCGTCAATTTGGGACTAATAATACTTCAGATTTAACATTTTGATTGCATTAATTGTACCATATATTATTATTTCTGATAAAATAGCTCATAATTAATAAATGGTTTTACACGGAACTCATAAAATAACTAGTTAACCATTTGACATTAAAAGGTTGAATCATTTATGTTTAAAAATAGAAAGTCATAAAATAAAATATTTATAAGATTGTTTAAAATTATTATTATGGACCTTCTTTACATATAAAGATATTTTTAAAAAAAATAAATCATTGAATATTGTTTTAAAATCATTATGTTATTAAAATATATTTACCTACATAAACAACATTTATGAAAATTAAATAAAAATGTATATTTACCGAAACTATTATCAAATATATAAATAGCATTAAAAATATTTAAAAGGTGTTCCTAATCTTATTGATGCTAATGATGCTGTAAATTTAGAAAACAATAAATTTAAATAAAAAATTAAGTAGTGGAAAAATAAATCAATATTTTTAATTGCATAATGCATAAAGTAATTTTTATTTTCTATTTGATTAAACAGTTTTTAGAATTAATTCAGATATCTATGATCCCACTATTTCAAAAATAGTTAGTGACAAGAAATACATTTTGCAAAACCATTTCCTATTAAAATGGTGATCATATAAGTTTTAAATTAGTCAATGGTGCACTAATTGCATAATTTTTTGAAGTAAATAGATGCATCTTTATAGTTTATATATAATATATCGAACAAATAAAAAGCAAATAAGTTAAAAAATATTATTTATTTCATTTAAAAAATAAAAAACTTGAATCATTATATAAAAAAAATACTTGTTTAAAGTGCAAGAATAAAACTACACATAATAAAAAAATTGAAAATACATTTAATGGAATAAAATTACGAAAGTAATGTTTTTAATATGTGGTTCTTAAAAATAATTATTTCTATAAAATTAAATAAGTGCCCATTTATGAGGGTATCATTAATGAATTTGTGAAACTAGAAAGAAAAATATTCCTGAAAGAAACTTTATCAGTTTTGGAATTGTTGATGTATGGCAAGCTGATTTAATTGAAATTAATTTAAGTAATTTGCAACTCAATATTTCAAAAATAAAATAGGGTAAAAATATATTTGAACTATTATAGATGTTTTTGAAAATAAGGTTTTGCTATTGCAGTTAAAGATATATATAGAAAAAATATTCCAAAGGTTTTAAATAAATTTTAAAGAAACAAATATCCTAAAAATTCACAACCATATAATGGGAAAAAATATAATAAATTAACAAAATTATCAAGAATTTTGTTATAAATAATTATTAAAAATTTTCTGAACTTAAAGCTAGTAATCTTAACAGATTTAATAAAAATTTAAAAATTAAATTTGGAAAAAAAAGGTGTTTAAAATGGAAATTTCAAAATTCATAGTAATTATAGATGATATTATAAAATAATATACACTGAAGAGCAAAGAAAACTGGTACACCTGCCTAATATCGTGTAGGGCCCCCGCGAGCAGGCAGAAGTGCAGCAAGACGACGTGGCATGACTCAACTAATGTCTGAATGTATGCAGTAGGCAATTCACACAATGAATCCTGCAGGGCAGTCCACAAATCCATAAGAGTGTGAGGCGGTGGAGATCTCTTCTGAACAGCACATCGCAAGGCATCCCAGATATGCTCAATAATGTTCATGTCCAGTGATTTAGGTGGCCAATGCAAAAGTCTAAAGTTAGAAGAGTGTTCCTGGAGCCACTCGGTAGCAACTCTCGATGTGTGGGGTGTCACATTGTCCTGCTGGAATTGTCCATGTCCGTCGGAATGCACAATGGACATGAATGGGTGCAGGCGATCGGACAGGATGCTTACGTATCTGTCACCTGTCAGAGTCGTATCTAGATGTATCAGGGGTCCCATTTCACGCCAACTGCACACGCCCCATACCATGACAGAGCCTCCACCAGCTTTAACAGTCCCCTGTTGACATGTAGGGTCCATGGATTCGTGAGGATGTCTCCATACCCGTACATGTCCATCCGCCCGATACAATTGGAAACGAGACTCGTCAGACCAGGCAACGTGTTTCCAGTCATCAACAGTCCAAGGAAGGTGTTGGCGAACCCAAGCGAGGCATAAAGCTTTGTGTCGTGCAGTCAACAATGGTACACGAGTGGGCCTTCGGCTCCGAAAGCCCATATCAATGATGGTCCGTTGAATAGTTCGCACGCTGGCACTTGTTGATGCCCCAGAATTAAAATCCACGCCAATTTGAGAAAGTGTTGCATGTCTGTCACGTTTAATGATTCTCGTCAGTCGTCGCTTGTCCCATTCGTTTACGATCTTTTTCCGGCCTTAGCGATGTCGAAGATTTGACGTTTTACCAGATTCCCAATATTCACGGTACACTCGTTAAATGATCGTACGCGAAAATCCACATTTTATTGCTACCTCGGAGATGCTATGTCCCATCTCTCGTGCGCTGACTATAACGCCACATTCAAACTAACTTAAATCTTGATAACCTGCCATTGTAGCAGCAGTAACCGATCTAGAAACTTTGCCAGATGCATGTTGTCTTATATAGGCGCTGCCGACCGCATCGCCTTACTCTGATTTGTTCAATACCTTTGTTATTTGCATACGCACACCTATACAATTTTATTTTGGCTCTCCAGTGTAATAACATATAACAGAGAACTTTAGGAATGAAACCTAGAAAACACAATAAAGAAAAATTATTATTAAAATAATTTTTTTAATTGTTTAAAAAGGGATATTATAATAATGAAATATAATATTGGTAAAATAATTAAAAAAATAACATAGAATATATTAAAAAACATATAGCTAATTGGTTAATATAAATAATTAAAATNAAAAAAAAAAACATAGAATATATTAAAAAACATATAGCTAATTGGTTAATATAAATAATTAAAATTAAATAGTATTAAATATAATGNTAAAAAAATAACATAGAATATATTAAAAAACATATAGCTAATTGGTTAATATAAATAATTAAAATTAAATAGTATTAAATATAATGAACCAAATTACATTTTTTTAATCCACGAATAATAAAAACCTGTAAAAAAAATTTTATGTGTATGAAAATATAAAACATATTATCCAGATATATATCTGGTTGAAAAAGTTTTAAAAACAAAAGGTATTCAAGTTTATGTTAAATGGCTTGGATTTGCTTATTCACATTATTGGATTAATAACAATTCTTTTCATAAAAAATAATGTGTATCCTATGATTCATAATTCTTTATTAAAATTTAATTTATACTTTTAACACATGTCAAATAATTATTTATACTTTTTTATAATTTAATTATTTAATTTTTCAAAAACAAATGTTACTGTTGGATAAATATGTTTTTTTCCTATTTATATACAAATTTGTATAGTTATAAAAATTTTTATTTATACCATTATAAAATCTTTAAATAGCAATACAACTATATAATCTTTATCGCAACATTTTCAACAAATTTATTTAAATATTTCTTTATTCCATAACATTATTATCTTTCACTAATTGTATTGGAACATTTGAATAAGTTTTAGCTAAATAAAACTTATTCAACGAATTATATTTTGTTTATCAAGAATAATATCATCAAGTATAACTGAAGAATTATTTCCACATTCATCTATTGAAATGATTTCATCGAGATCATTAAGAAATAAAATCTTTTTAAACATTTATAAATTTAAAGTGTTCTTTAAACTTTTAATTGATAAAAACATGTTAAACAAACTTAATTTTTTTTTAAATTTTAACCAATCTCATTTGTATATAAAATGAATCATTAAATTAGTTTTTCCCAATAACTTGGACTGCTATAGCTGTAATATAATCTGGTAATAATTCACATTTTTATTTTTTTTTATTTTAAACTAATTAAAACACTAATTTCCCAAGTAATCATATTTTTTCTAATTTATTAAAATACATTTTTTTTATAAATAAATAAACCAACCATTATTTTTAAATTATCAGATAATAATTCTATATGAAAAAAAACTACATAATAGTATTAAACACAATAAACATTATATTGTTTAAATTAGATTTAAAACAATTTATTTAACACCAAATATAAACAATAATCACACAACTGTTGTTGATCAAAAAGAGGAATTTATAACTCAAAATGGTCAATATGTTATAGATACATTACAAATGACAATAAATTGGTACGAACCATTTAAAAAAGGAAATATATCTTTAAGAACAAATAATATAATTCCAAATATAAATTCCAAAGCAAATTTAATAATGAAATTAAATGATGGAATTCGAAAAAAGATAAAGTAATTAAAAATGAATACAGAACTAAAATTCCTAATTTTAATTAATTTGAAATAATAGATTTTCATTATTATTTAGCTTATGACATGTTTATAATATATGATGCAATCAAAGATTTAAAAACAAATATATATAGTTTTGAACCAATAATCATGTTTGGATTTTAATATATGGTTGTTTATGAATGAGTTTATCCTTCGTACTTTTTAATAATATTAAATAATTTAATGAAATTATTTTATAATTAAAATATGAAAGCTATAATTTATAAGATTGTAATGATGATAAAGTTGAAGTTCTTTTAGGAATGAAACACATTAAATTATATATATTATTTTATTTTTATTATACATTCTTTATTCATTAAATTTATATAATAATATAATTACTAAGCCAATGGAAAACGAATTATAAAACTATAAAAGTAGAAATAAATGTTAAAAAATGTTTGATTAATTCNGGAAAACGAATTATAAAACTATAAAAGTAGAAATAAATGTTAAAAAATGTTTGATTAATTCATTTGATTCATTTTAAAATTAATAAAAAAGAGTAAAATTCTAAAAGATTTGGTGGTATTGTAGAAGATGCTTGTGATAATCTACATTGTGTTGAATAAATTAATAAAACTTATGTTCCATAAAGAAAAAATGTTGATATTGCCCAACTAAAAAATTATCTACATTTAAGTATAATAACTTATCTGAAGGTGTATTTATATTATAATCAAACATATATTTATTATTATCTTTTACAACATTGTGATATTCTCATCTAAGAACTTGTTCTAAAAATTATATCTTAATCATTTATTAAATGTAGTTAAATTTTAGTAATTTTTGACATTGCATCCCAGGATAAACTTGGAGCTGTATAATACCATGATAGATATAATTTATATGTTTTTAAACAAACATTTCTAGAATTTTTAANTGAATTCATATTATTTCATAAGAATGAGTAGCTCCTCGATATAATTCTGTTAAGTAATGATGAACTCTCCCTTATTGTGTATAATTTTTAATATTTTAATTATAATTTCTTAGTTTCATTTTATATTAATTTAATATATATATATTTTTTTTTTTTCATTAAATTTTATGTTCTTTACAAATGTGACATATTTTTGTAATTTACAAATTTTACTCTCTCTTTTGTTAATTTTTTCATTTTAATTTTTACATAATAAATTATTATATTTTCTTTAAATTCTTTTTTTTAACATTTGGTATCTTTACCTAAATACACTATTGGTTTTTCAAAATCATCATAAAAATATTTATTATAATAAGAAAAATTTTCAGGTTCATCTTTTTATACTTCATTATATAAGCTTAAATCTCAAATTTATAAAATTATCAATTTTCATGAACATTAAATTTTTTTCGCAAATTTCATCTATTTCTACTCTTTGTAGATCTTAATTTTTCATAATTATTTTTAACATTTATCCAAGCATGTTTATTTTTCGTTTTTTTCTGGTAACTTCTTATAAGATGGACCATTTAATGGATTATATCTATTAACACATTGTTCTAAATTATTTATTGAATGTGGAGACCAAACAGAGCCTTGTGCATTAAATTTTGTTACTTTTGTTAAAATATTATCAAAAGATTGTTTATATCTCATCTAAATTATTTGATGTATAAACTATTTTATTTGTAGTTCTATGTGGTATTTTGTGTATATCATCATTGTTTCTATAATATGGAGCATTAACCATTAAATGTAATTTTATAGCATTATTTTATCTCAAAATATCAATAATTTTTTTTTATAATTTATTTTTAGTTGTTTATAAAAATTAATTAGGATCTATTAAATTTTTTACATTTCCAATTTTGAATGATGGCTGGTTGATTTTCTTATATTTTTTCTTCTCTTATTTAAATTAATTAAATCATTTAACTCTTTATTATTTATCTTTAAAATAGAAGGATACCTATTTTTTTGTTTTTTTATTTATTAAAAGCATATTCATTAAAGTAACTAAAAGGGTTTTCTACTATAATTTTACAGTTTAATCTTTTTAAAAGTTTTTCATAGGACTGTCGATGTGTGTTTATAACTTGGTGTCAAAGATGTTAATTCATGGTCTGAATAATTTCTTAAATTAAAATAAATAAAATTTATGTTTTTTCCCAACTAAATTCTATTATATCATATATTGTAGGAAATCACTTGAATCTGATTTTGTTTTATAATTTGAAGATCCTTGATAGTTATTTATTTTACAAAATCCTTTGCAATCACTTATTAAAAATCTCTTTCAAACCATTTTTTACAGCTTGTGAAATTACGCAAAATGCAATCGTTTAAAATTGAAGCAATATTTTTTTGTCTTCGAATAGTTCTTGCATTTTTTTGTTCTTTTTTCGTGATTTTTATATTTTTCTTTATTTGATACAAATAAAATTTTTATATACATTTATAGAAAAATAAAATTATAGCAAAACACATAAAATGATGCATAAATTGCCAAAATACTCAAAAGTTTAAAAAAATAGAAATAATTGCCATATATGTCATTAACGAATAGGGAAAATGAGCATCAGACTTACCTTCAATCTAAGCACTTTCAGCTGTAATATTCAAGAGAAAAATAAAACTTGGCACAATTAGCCAGCGTGAGCCATTTGTAGCTCCTACAATGTGGAAACAGGACCTCATTTCCTCCCTCCATGGCCCTGATATGAAGGAACAGGGCTGCGGTTTGGACATTCGGCTCCACCAGTCGAGAAAGACATGGGTTTCTCTCAATCTGTTCAAACATTTCTAGTGGATTTTATGGGCTCGCCCACTGTAGCACTGTCTGAACTCCGATCTCTATACTATTTGTTTCATCTGGCCACTGAATCGTTGCTATTCTTCCATCAATATTGCCATTTTCCAGGCGCTAGTTTCGAACCTTAAGAAGGGAGACCTCCCTACAATGCCTCTTCAGGCATTGTACCTCTTCAGGTATCGACTCCGACCCAGGCACTCCAATTTACCCTGCACATTCTTTTGCCCGATTCATGGTATTCACCACTCTTCTTCTTTGGTCTCTGACCATCTTCGTCATGTTCCTTGCCACAATGCTGAACCCTTCTCTCACATATACGACTGGATTCCAGGAGCACGACCATCCATCGGTCAAGAGACCAAGTCGACAACTCTTTAATCTACTTTGGGGCAGACAGATGGAGGACCTGTCTATCACGAGTAATAGCGACTGTGCCCAGCTCTTCAGAGTCTTGCCCCCTCCTCGTCATTCAACACAATTACCTGTTTCACATTCGGGGTTTTTGGCCAGTGCAAACGAATGCAGCTTGTCATTAAAGTTCCCATTTCCATTCAAGTATCCGCACTGTAGTGGCCCACATTAAGCCACCATATGGAAAACCCCTCCCTAACATTCGGGAGTACTTCACATGTCACCCTTCCTTTTTCACTGGTTTCCCAACGAGCTTGCCAATCAATTATGGTCTTGTTTCTCCTTTCCTTTATTTCTTCAGAGGGAATTCTTCCCTTCAATTTCCTTTCCCTTAATTCGTCCCTTTGTTGGATTAGTAAGTCGAGGGGAATTTCTTCTGCAAAGACTTGCAATGCATCATTCGACACTGTCCAATAAGCTCTAGTGATACCCAGTAGTGCAGTTCTTTGTACACTAATCATGTTCTGTTTTATATGGACCTGGTTCACCACTCGGTACCATACATCTCAGAAAAACATTGCTATTGCAAGGAAGATGCTTTTTTACATTAACTTCAGCATCTGGTGGCTTAATCCCCAATTTCCCGGCACTACTGGTCTTTGCTCGTGAAACATCACAATAGCATACATGGGTGTGCAATGCTAGCCTTGTATCAAAGATAAATCCCAGGTATTTCATTTCTGGGACGAATTTAACAACTCATCCCCCAAACGTGATTGTCTGCGTTCTCTTGCTTGAGGTTCCCCTTAACCAGCACAGCATTCGTCTTCTCCACAGAGAACTGCAGTTTGCAGTTATCTGCCCAACTCAATATAATTTTCAGGGCACTCTCCGCCTTCTCCTTCAATTCATGTCTGGTCCAAGCAGGTATCAGGAGTAAGCCATCGACAGCGTTTCCAAACACCTTACAACCATGAGGCACATCTAGTCACAACAGTCCCTCAAAGATTATGTTCCACAGAATCAGCCCGAGGACCAAACCTTGCAGACACTCCTTTGTAAACTCCTTCTTATATACACGGTTCCCCATTTCCAATGCACAAGTTCTTTCATTCAAGAAATCCTTTATAATACAATATACAATAAAGGTACTTATCGCACTCCAGTACCTTCAGCTGCCACAAAATCTAGGGCCACCATGCATTGCCAAATGTTCCCGAGATCTCCAAGGTCTCTTAGTACGTTTTCACTTTATTCGCCATGAATATTACAGCTTTCTCGGTACTTTTCCCCATCACAAATTCATACTGCTTGTGTGGATTCCTTGTATTACATCCAAGTACTCCATCAGTTTCTTGTTCAATAATGTTTCAAAGGTTTTCCCCATAGCCGATAACAACATGAGAGGCCTGTGTGACTTTGCTACACAGGGATCTTTACCACCTCCTTTATATATAGCTTTCAGGATATCTTGTTTTCATACCTTGGAAAATTTCCCTTAATTCAGGCAGTCGTTGAAGAGGACCAGTAACTCTCCCTTTATCCTCGGATATGCTTGGAGGAGCATTTCCTTGGTTAAGGCATCCACTCCTGGAGCTTTCTTTAACTTGGTGTGCTTGACCATATTTTCCAGTTCTTCTATATAGAAAAGAGCTGTATCTTCCATTCTGATTACATGATATTCCATATCTCTCGATGATACTCCTTCTCCCCTACCAGAGTATCATCGGGCAACAAAATTTCTAACATGTGCCTGGCAATTTCCTTGAAGGACTTAAGCAGCGGATCCCCACACTTTAGAGCTGGGAGTGGAGTGGAGAGAGTTGGGCGGCTCTTAACAGCGAGGTATTGAGAGCAGACGAGAATGAAGTGAGGTAAGAATGGAGCAGTACTGGAATGGAAGGGCGGGGGAAACGGGAGATCCCGAGAAAACCTGCAGACCAGCGGCATCATCCGGCACGATTCCCACATGCGAAAATCCGGGAGCGATCCCGCTGGTAATCGAACCTGGTTCGTCTAGGTGGAAGGCGAGTTTTATAGCTGGGATATCGCCGTAGCCTTTCATCTTTTCCACCACTAGTCTCTGTAGACCAGATCCCAAGGATCTTTGTTTCCCTTATCCATAACCAGTTTTCTGCAGGTTTCTTGCCTGATTTTCCTCATTCTCTGCTCGACAGCTCTTTGCTTCATTTAAAGTTCCTGGTTTTCTTGGACATCTTCCTGAGATTTTTAACACCTTTCCTGAGCTTTTCCAATCCTGTGTTCCGCCGTGGGTGGTTTGGAACTTGTCGTGTAATGCGTGGAAAGGCTTCCTCGCATGCATCCATTATTACCTGTACCAGACTCTGAGCTTTGTCATTAAGGCTCTCAAGTTGTTTCTCTTTATGTTTCTCGAGTATGCCGAGCAATACGCTTGGTCTTTCCGGTCTACAGTTATGGCGGGTCCTATCATAAATGTCAAAAAGAATCATCTTGTGATCACTTTTCACTTCATTGGAAACTCTCCTGTTCCCAACCCGACCAGCAGCGCATGCCGAGACTACTGTGGCATCCAGATAGGATTCAGTGTCGTGTGCCAGCGATAGGTATGTCGGCTCATGTACTGGGATTTGACAACCTACAGATTTTTCGTAGTTAAGAACCTGTTTACATCCTCACCCGTCCATCCATCTCGGCAGAATCCCACAATTCAGACTTGGCATTTATATCTACTCCGATCACTACGTTATTTTCCCTGAGACTCTCCAGAATCCTATCCTATTGTTTAAGATGTCGTTCCATTTGGTTTCTTGGCTGGAAGTATGATGGTGATGGTACCACCAGCACACTTCCATCTCCCATTTCTACTTTTATATACACATGATGTGTATTGGAGAGTCCCTCTAGGGTATCTTGGGATTTGGAATTCAAATTTCCACCATTGCTTTTTATCCACACAAGACAGATCGCCCAGGAGAGTCAGCAGCTTCCTGTACAGTTGATAAGGTTCTTTCATTATAACCAGGTCGAGTTTGTGCTCCATAGCAAACTTACGGAGTTCCACTGTGGAACTGCCCCTCTCTGCAGGTTGATCTGGCTCAGTCTCAGTTGCATGCACCCACTATTCATATTGGGTCCTTTCGGGCTCTGTTGATAACATTATCTGATACACTGAATGGTCCTGAGAGCCCACCCAGTGTTCTGTTTCTTTGAATTTTTCCCTCATGCAACAAGCACACTTCACCTTCTGATCCTTCTTAGTGCACTCGTTATACCTGCGACCCATTTCCGAGCATCAAGTACACATCAAGTGCCCATTGCATTTATCCTTAATATGACCATAACTCTAGCACTAGAAGCAGCATAGAGTTACCACATAATCTTTTACACTGCACCTTTGAAACCTATATACAGATTACCTTCCTGGAGAAAGATCCACCTGACAGCCGGAGAAACCTCCATTACCATATTCTCCTTTTCCTTGTTTTTTCTGAGGCCCATTCGGTACTTGATAGAGACACTTCTCTTTAGGTCCTCTGTACTTATTTGTTCCTCCCGGAAGTTCTGGAGGTGCAAGGTTCTCCAGAAATAAGGGAGCATCATACTTCCTTGGTACATCATAAAGTATAACCTTGGGTCCCCTTCTCTTTGGGTCCTCTACTCTAAGCCCCAATTCATTCATTCTTTGTTGATGTTTCAGCTTGAGGAGAGTTTTACCATCCTCAGCCTCTAAGAAGATTCCCCCTTTGCTGACAGACCTCACATTTCTCAACCTCAGTTTCTCCTGCACCAGATCGAGAGTTCTAAGATTAGTTTTTGTCTCTTCAGACTTTTCTTTTTCCTCCTTCGGGTAGATGAGTATTACTTTCTGCTTGATCATGTTTCTTCACTGAACTGTTTTCCATTCTCCAGGTTGCTTTTCTCCTTGCGCTACCCGGGTTCTTTGCTGTTGAATTTGTGTTATTAACACATCTACAAAGGACACTGTCAAAGCAGGCCTTGCTTCCTGAGCTGGTCCTTGGCAGTCCAGGAATTTTGCCATGACCTGTATAGTTTCCTGATTATCTTTATTCTCTGCCTGTAGTTCTGTTTATCCTTACCTGCAGAGCCAACATGGCTTTAATTCTCATCACTCTCGGGAGAAGGAAATTTGTCCATTCCTTATTAACTTTCTTCCTCTCCTAGGTGCAGTACTCTGTGATCTCCTCAAGTGCCAGAGTCGACTCATTCTGCATGGGTCCATTTGTGTCCCAGGTCTGCGGGTTTCCCTGGTCCCTTCTTTTGCCTTCCAATCCACTCTTCCTCGTTTTCTTATTCCTCGGCGACCTCACTCGTTCCTTGAGGTTCATCACTTTCACTCCTGGTGCCACCCTCACCAAGGTTTGTGGCATGCAAGTTATGACTCTTCGCATACAAGTCTTCCACTATCTTGGTCACTACCTTAGTGTCCTGCTACCTGACATAAGGTAGTATCTTCTTTATCCACTCAGTCTCCTCTTTTGTGCTGACAGGTACTTGTTGCCAGACTGTGATAGGTTCCATGATCATTTCCATATAATAGATTGCTTTGTCTCTTCTCACTTCAGGGTATGGAGTGCATATCTCAATAAAGGCCTTTCAGTCTCTTGTGGGGCCAGCATACATCTCAGCCGGGGTTTTTAGGTACTGTGTGTACCATAGCTTCATTTTAAGGGAAGCCATTTTTCCTTGATCTGTGTTTCAACTGTTAAATTTTCTCCGCCTCGGAAGCTTCTGCCTCTGGCTGAAGCTAATGGCCATTGACCACCACCCCACCAAGTACTGTGTTCTACTTTCTGTACTGTCCACTTAGCTGTCCAAGATTTGATGGCAACACACAACCAGAATCTGATCAGTTAACTCCAACGCCTTAGAACATTGCCACCACCCACCCACATTGAGGAAGGGGGGCAGTACCACAGTACCAATTATTTTCAGTGAAAACAGTTGAGTGTTCACTGTAGCAGAGTGCCACATATTCCACATCAAGTCCACACAAGCAGTACTACTTTGCCTGCTGGCCAGCAGCCACCAATAACTGCTGTTTGGGTTATCCCGAGAAAAAATTCAATCCACTCGCATGGGTGGTACCCCGAGAAAAACATTGGCTGAATATTGTGTCGGAAATATATGAGTGGCATGCCAAGCTGCATCTTGAGGGCTTCTTTTCGGCGGGGGTTCACAGATAGACCCTGTACAAAGTGTTGCCAAGTATTATAAGCTTTCTGGTGGTGTAACTGTTCCAAATTCTGTGGTGCCCGCAGGGGTGCACCGCTGGTGCTTCGCTGATATGTTTTACAATTTACTATTGTTGTAATGTGTTTTGCATTCTCCGCCTGGCCTTGATACCGACACGTTGCTGCAGTTTGCAAGGCTTGTCCGCTGTTACAGATTCATAAACATTTTATATCGGTTTAAAAAAAATATTTTAAAATAATTTCTACTTTAGGAAAAGTCGAAGACAAGTCCCTTGCAGCTCAATACATTTATGATGCGTTTTTGATGGTATTTTTGTTTTATTGTAGAAATAGTAAGAACTGATCCTGTTCATTGTCAAATTAAAAAATATCACTGTTATTTTTCTAAATGTCCTTCAGTATTTCATTCCATTATTGTTTGTATTTTATCAAAAATACCCAAAAATATTCTAAAACAGCTTGATGTATCTGAGTTCTTCGAGCTAGTTCTGCTTTGGTGCTATCGCATATGGAATAAAATGAATCGACAATGAAGATTTTCCTTCTTGAAAATTTATGACCTACTTCTTTTCTTTCATCGATAAACATTTTTCTCTTCTGTGGCCTACGAGCTTGTCCATCTTCCTCATCAAATGATAGCCGTGACAACTCAGTTATTTCTTTTTCAACTTTTCCAAATTATTCTCTGAAATTTTCCATGACATTCTCTAGTGACCTTAGTAGAATAGAGTCTTGTAATTGTTCACACTCCAAGGACTGCAGTGATTTACTAATAACATTTATTCTCTATAGAATGATATTTCAAATCACTGGCATCAGGGCGGTTTCATATTTGTCCATGTTTTTCATAATTGAAGTTGCCTAAACTATTGTGGTATTTTTTCTTCTTTAGAGTCATAGATTTCAGCTAAAGCCTCTTTTATATGGGTGTAACCAAGTTTTTTTTGCCCATACATCATCTACTCTTAATGACCATCTTGTATCTGAAACTCTCTTCACTGATGTGTCATGTTCACACTTTTCCTGCTTTCTGCACATAAATTGCCAGCGATTAGGTTGATGTAGAAGAAAATGCGAATAAATACTGTACATACATAAAATATTTAACAGCAGTGCTACAACTTTCTGCAGCGAAATTTCCGATTAAATTGAAAGATTGACTGGCACATGGTATACAAACTGCACTTGAACTGTGTTCTTTAATACATGCCTGCATACCTGAGTATTTACCTGGCATATTGGAAGCGTTGTCCTCGACAAATTTTAATATCCTCTGCTCATTCTGCTAAAATTTGAAATACTTTTTGTTACAAATATGAAGATATTTGTCATCCCGTGGGGCTGAATCCCACAAAAAAACCTTCTTAGATGTCACCACTGGGTATAACATATCTAATGGCAAATGTCAGTTGATCAACATGTGACACATCGGGTGTAGAGTCAACAATTATACTGTAATAATCCACAGCCTTAATTTCGTCAATTATGTGTGCTCTTGCTTGTTTACCAATCTTGCCTATAAATTCGTCACAAATGTGATGAGACAAATAGCTAATATTTACTTGCCCTCGATTGGCTTATTACGGTAGGTGCAATTTAAAGCCATCGCCATATTCACTGAGTTTAATTCTCGGCTTCTTCTTTTTCTTTCTTTTCCTCTTCTTCGTCTTGTTCTCCACAAATGGGCCTAGTTTCACTTTTATGTGCTTAAGAAGAAATTTATGCAATGCATTTAAAGTACAAAATAAACTTGGCATCAATATTAATTTTGAAAGAGGGCAGGCAAATAACAAAATTAATATGCATACACCTGTTTCCAGGCCAGCTAACGCTTCCATTTTGTTTAACGACGCGACGTAACATAAACAAACAATGCTGAAATGCATCATGGAATAGTAGGAAAACAGCGTACAACAATTTTTGTGCTAGATGGACAAACAAAAATAAATTGATTTTTCCAAGGTTGGATTCTAAAAGTGGGGACTAACAGTGAATGGACTTTACTTAACAAATGTTGGATTAGTAAATAATGAAGAATACCAACAGTAGTCATCAGCTGATCTCGCATTCATTCTATGCAATTCAGCCACTCTGTAAAGAAAAAATAACTGAAATGGGACCATTTCATTATCATATACTGCGTACTACTATTTACTTACCACTAATGGTACGAAACAACTCGGAGACTTACACAAACTGTTCGAACTCGAACCCAACACAATGGATTACGTGAGCGCTGCAAGAATTACAAGAGTGCAGCGATGCCTACGGTGGCCAAGAGAAGCAGAATTATCCATAATTCATTAAATTATTGATGTCGATACTTTTATTTTGCAAATAATTCTCCGAAATATTTAAACTATTAACAGTTTTAGTTACGAGTCTTTCGCTCTTGGCTTGTGCGTTTGCATGTAGAATACGTGATTGCATCTTCCGCTTTTTCTGTTGTGGTAGTTTTTAACTACTAGGAATCTATCGGGCTCAGCTCGGGACCCCTTGGAGATTCGGGGACCCTGTCGGTCGCCAGGTCCGCCAGCCGTTTAATCGGCCCCTGGGGTTTCGATGGAAGAAGGGCCAGTACAAAAGAAACATTTAGATAGAAAAGCAAGAAATTACTACTGGAGAGGACGGCATCTAAGAGAAATTCGCGAGTACCGAAATGCGGGTAGAAATATTAAGTTGATGAAGAATACGTGCATTGTCCACATTGTGTAAATTCCTGCTGGCAGTCGAGAACTGAAGTAGGCGTAACGGGATTCGTTGGTAAGGGGCCATGTTATGTAATCGTCCATACTGGTGGAGAATAAAGTTTAGTTTCAAATACTCTACTGATTTTCAAATCGGAGCAAAAGTCGAGTGACTTCCATGATGATATAAACAACGCAGGTTTTTCCATGTGGGTGAAATAGAAGTCACTTACAAATTTACCAAAGCACAGTGTCGTAATTCTAGACAGTGCGAACTATCACGATGTTCAAGTAATATGTCTACATTCATCACTGTAAAATCTGAGCTTCAAGAATGGTCAAAGCAGAACAGTATTCAATACTCTACTCACACGTCTAAAACCGACTTATTACTTTTGGTAAGAAGTTATCACAGCTCAAAAAAGATGTAAGGTAGTTGAAATCATCAAGGAATGTGGTCATGATGTCATTTACTTGCCACCATATCCGTAGGATATGGTGGATGGTATATCAAAGCTGAAGTTTGTGATGAAATATCAGCTCTCTGGAAGTCAAACGAAAGTTGCGTGAGAAGTTATTTGGTTAGTTTACAGTAGAATGGTGGAAGAAGTGCTGCTACCTTGTGAAAAACAACAACGCCGAATATTTTAAGAATGATGCCATAGTTAACATTGAAGTAGACCATATTTCTGTAAACCTTAACTCATTATTCGACGAAAATTCTTCAGGTGAAACTAAAACAGCTAAAAATTTCTGTTGCAAATCGTCGTATAGTACACTTGTGTGGTAATGCAATTGTTTTCCAATGATTTAAGCGACTTTGAAAAATAAATATGTAAATACAATTTGGTAATACCCTGAAAAAAAAATGTATTGCAGTCATTATTGCTACTGAAACTAAGTTCTTCTTAGCCATCCCTAAATTTTCTGGCTTTTGCGCCTAGTGGTTTGGACTGTGCGTTGATGAGTGAGTCAGACAATCGGGACACTTCATTTTATGCATACATATATGAATGTATATAATGTGCTTACCAGAAATAGATAATTTTTTTCGCTAGGAAGTGCAATACACACACTATCCGATGATAATTATATGAACACCCCCTTGTAAACAAAAACTTGCGTGTAAATGTCATTGCGACTGACGCTGCCATTATGAAAGGCAGCTCGATGTTGGTGAGTGCTACGCGATACCGGCAGAATAGGTGGAGCAGGGAGCTAGGTGATTTAGAACATCATTAGGCAATTTTCGTCCTTCTCAAGTTGCCCAAGTCAACCGTCGTGGATGTGATTGCGAAGTGGAAACCGGAAGGCACAACCACAACAAACCATGGCCAGGTAGGCCATGCTTGTTGACCGACAGGGACCGTCGAGCATTGAAGAAGGTGGTACAGGATGATCGCATGCCACCATGTGATGTGATACAATCACCCGTGGATTCCGCTAACACCATGACTGTGCGGCGGGAGTTACGAGGACTGAGGTATAAAACTCAGGCGCTTGCCCATTTACCGTACATTTCGCCTATGAACACGAAGCGCCGCGTTCGGTGGTGTAAAGAACGTCGCCACTGGATTTTGGACGACTCGAGACGCGTGACTGGAGTACTGAATCACGTCATACAATGTGGCAGTCCGATGGGAGGGTTTGGGTCTGACGAATACCAGGTGAACACTACATGCCGGTCTGTATAGTGTTCACTGTGAAATTCGGAGGAGATGGGGTGATAGTGGGGGGATGTTTTTTATTGCAGGGACTTGTTCCTTTAGAAATACTACGGGGCATGTTAAAAGCGGAAGGCTATATAGACATTTTGACCGGCTGCGTGTTGTCTACGGTAGAAGACCAGTTCGGAGATGGTAAGTTTGTGTTACACAGCATGGCAGTGCTTCCTGCCAAAACACACAGTCTGTCCGTGAGTGATTTGGGGAGAATAGGGTTCCGGAAATGAATTGGCCAGCCCAAAGTCGCAACCGCAATCCTGTCGAACACCTGAGATGGATTGGAATTGCGACTGAGCACCAAACCCCAACGACCCACACCACTTATGCACTTGTTACAGCGCTGCAGGAATATTGATCGGCCATCCCCCCAGAGACTTTCCGACACCTGGTTGACAGTCTCCTTCACAGGGCTAGAGCTGTAATGATGTCCACTACTAGGCAGTATATCTGAGGCACACTCATAGGACAGTTTCGCGTGGACGCGTGGGTGGGCTGGATACTTTTGATCATATAGTGTGCATTTCTATTTTGGACACACAAAACTGGTAATAATTATTGACATTTTGATTTTCAGTGCATGTTAAGTAAAATTCACTCTAAATTAATTTAAGATCTATTTAAAACTCCTCTACCTTTGCCTTGTACATCATTTGTTTCGGAAGTGTTGTATAATGAAGTCAGAAACGAACAAGTGTATTAAACTATCCTTCCGGGCAAACGCAGAACGCTGTCTCTGTATGTCGTCACGCGAACAGCCGCAGGTTGTATCCCCTCGGCGGCCCGGCACATGTGAAAGGACCTTGGATTGACCGGTGCAAACGCCGCCTGCCGGAGTAAAGAGATTGATTCAGTCGGGCAGCCGCGCGAGGGTTTCCCTAGGAGCGCGCGTCTTTCATCACACGGCGAGGGTTCCTCTCGCATGAAGCGGTGCAATGTGATGCTGACGGCAACCAGTGGGATCGCTGGCCAACTCCCCTGACGAACCCCGGGGCCTTCAATCCCCTAGTCCCCGCGCCGGCCAGAGCGAGTGCGCGCGCTATTTCTGTGCGCGGCAATCAATAGCGGCCCCCTTCCTAGGCGCTTTCACAACTCCAGCCCGTCCACACAAACCCGAGCTAGCTCACTGCCAGGGCTGGAGAGACCCCCGGCTTCGATGAGGATACCTTTTACGCAATTATAATTCACTTTTGTGTTTATCGCGAGCCCAATGATATGAGCATCACTAGCCGGACGTGGCAGAATTTACGTTATTGTGTTTGGCAGATGACGACTACAATTTGTGCCATGACAACCATAGGTATTGTTTCCGCGATGTAAATCGGCTCCCGATAAAAGAAACAATAAATTACAATAGCGCTCCTGGTCTCAGCGATGGAAGGTCTGGGGTTCTTACCTATTACTCCCAACTGACACACCTTAAGGGCCAACCTTGCTTCACCTGCCAAGGACCACCTAAGTTAAGTTACACTGCACGTAGGATAACTGAAAGATTGGCTACCTGTAGAACTGTTCTAGAACAATAGCAACGATAAGCAGTATTTATTGGTGAGCTTGAAAATACATGATTTTAACTCTTGTGTAATACCGTAGGTAGCTCACTAGCTTTTCTCCGTCCCCGTCCAGTGGCTTAGTGTTGTGACGTCAATAAACTTTCATATATTCTGCGCGCAGTGTAATGTAACATTCCGCCGACAAAAATAAATATAATGACGCTGACATGTCTTGAGCGACTTGACTTATTCTATTTCACATCACACATAAGCTCAAAAAAATTGTCGTTTCATTCCAATATCACTCCAAAGTGACCTACTCCTACGTCGTGGTGTTGGGTTTTCGGCACTTCATTCCTGTTACTTGCTCTTTCTCTTTACGTGTTTGCACCACGCAATCCTTTTAGAATAAACTTACTCGTGCACTACTCAGTACTGACCCGTTGCGCAGGCGAGAAGGTTACACTGATTGAAGTGAAGGGAAGAAGGTTACACCGGCATTAGCGGTGCTCACGCACCTCTTAGTTACGACAAATACTAGGAGAAAACTTACTTCATGATATAATTAATTAAATGCATCATAGCAATGCGATATTTTTTACCGCAATGAAAAGCCTTTTAATAACTGTTGACAACCTTAAGAAGTAGGAAGGTGGGTTCAATCACTGGTACATACTGCAAGGCGTCGTAACCATAAATTTAAATATAATGCTCGCAATACATCGTCTAGTGTTGAGAACGCTTTATTTTTAACTATTTGTACTTAACTCCGAATTGTGTTTCCGGAATTTGCCTCTGAATTTTGGCTCGAATTTTGACTCCAAATTTTTTCTATGCATTTAAGGCTTTAAGGTGTGAAATATTTGGGGGTGGTGGAATTACACCTGTACAAAATTCAACTTTTTGACATTTCTCTAATATATATGGTTTACAAGCATATATTTATAAAATGCTGTCGGTCAAACTGGCTTTCTATAAAAATTAAACTTTTATATAATATTTATCTAATTGTTATAGATTTCAACTATACATTTATAAAATATCGAACATTAGTCAAATGCTTACCTTACAAAATTTCAATGCATGCAAAATCAAAATATGTAATAAAATTTCAAGCGGTACTTAATTTGGGTAAACCCTCAAATGCACAACCAAACACAATTTCCATCAATGAACCAGTACTGTACGAGTTATTTTTCTATGGAAAATCTCTTTGGCAGAAAAATTCAAGAATGTCGTTTCGAACCAGTTTTTAATAATTTTGATAAAAAATTACTTAACAATTTGCAGTGAACTAGGAGTAGATCATTTACCGACTATCTGATAATTTCTTCACAACATAAAAATGTTTAGAAAGGTGAGACCTGCCGAAATGATGCGTATGATATACTATAACGAGAAAAATGTAATCAATGAACTGCAGAAAAGTATTTAAAAAATTAAAAGAATTGACGTGTAGCTATCAGCCACATTTACATCCGAAAAACTCTTAAAACCAAAATAAAGTAAATATTTTTCTAAATTTTGAGATATTCTAAATTTGGGAAATTTTATGAATGAGCCAAGTTAAGTTCATTTAATTTTGAAGAATTCGGGAGTCGTAAAATGCTACTACTAAAGTACATGCAAAATATCGTAATTTTTTACAACATAATTGTTAGGGTTTCTGTTAGAATCATGAAATTCAAAAGGTATCTACATTGGATAACTTATATGCCGATACAAATTTTGTCAATAAACCCTAGAAAAATTTAGAAAAGTATGTAAAGAACTACGGAGGAGCGGATTCTGCTATAAGAAAATAAATGCCTCGTTTACAATAAAGGTTCGGTTGGTTTGGACGAGTATAATCGACCTTGCTTTAATGAAAATTTTCGATAAAATCTGTAATTATGACACCAAATGTATATTTCAAAAATTCAGCTTTTTGATATTTATCTTATTTTTATGGCTTTAAGGCATACAGTTATTAATTTCAAAAGGCCTCCGAAATGCTACCTAAACCAAAATTCAACTTTAATAAATTTATTGACATTTTACTGCTTAAAAAAAATTGTATAAAAAATTAGACAACTTTCTTTTATTTAAATGATTTTGAATTGCTTTTATTTTTGTTTAAAAATTATTTATAGGTAACTAATACATGTCCAAAATACAAATATGATTGTATAATTTCCCTTTTTTAAATTGATTCCCAAATTTTTTATTTTTGAAATCATAAATTTATTCTACAGAAATAAAATGTATTACCAAGCTACTAAGACATCATTTAAAGAAATTATTAGACAAATAATAACAAATAGAATCTTAAGATGTGATTTTACTTAATAATGGTTGTGCCAAAATTACAGTTTATTATAAAGGAAACGATGAATTTGTAAAATTAAAAGATTTTAACAAATAAACTACATGTATATATATTACTAGAATTCTTAATGCAATTAACAAATATTTCCCCGAGAAGAAATATGTAGATTTAGATAAGCAAAGATTAAGAGACAGATACTAAAGAATAATTTTGTGTTTTAAATGGTAAAAAAAAAGTAAAGCTAATCAAAATTTTAAGTTAAAAAAAATATACACTGGAGTGCCAGAAAAAACTGGTGTAGGCGTTCGTAAGCAAATAACAGGGGTATGGATCCAATCAGAGTAACGCGATGCGGTCGGCAGCTCCTATATAAAACAAGAAGCGTCTGGCCAAGTTGCTAGATCGGTTACTGCTGCTACAATGGCAGGTTATCAAGATTTAAGTGAGTTTGAAGGTGGTGTTATAGTCAGCGCACGAGAGATAGGACATAGCTCTCCGAGGTAGCAATAAAATGTGGATTTTCGCGTATGATCATTTCAAGAGTGTACCGTAAATAGCGGGAATCCGGTAAAACATCAAATCTTCGCCATCACTGCGGCCGGAAAAAGATCGTGAACGAACGGGACAAACGACGTCTGACGAGAATCATTAAACGTGACAGATGTGCAACCCTTCCTTAAATTGGCGCAGATTTCAATTCTGGGGCATCAAAAAGTGCCAGCGTGCGAACTATTCAATGGACCATCATTGATATGGGTTTTCAGAGCCAAAGGCCCACTCATGTACCATTGTTGACTGCACGACATAAAGCTTTACGCCTCGCCTGGGTCCGCCAACACCGCCATTGGACTGTTGATGACTGGAAACACGTTGCCTGGTCTGACGAGTCTCGTTTCCAATTATATCGGGCGGATAGACGTGTACAGGTATGGAGACATCCTCACGAATCCATGGACCCTACATGTCAACAGGGGACTGTTAAAGCTGGTGGAGGCTCTGTCATGGTATGGGGCGTGTGCAGTTGGCGTGAAATGGGACCCCTGATACATCTAGATACGACTCTGACAGGTGACAGATACGTAAGCATCCTGTCCGATCGCCTGCACCCATTCATGTCCATTGTGCATTCCGACGGACATGGACAATTCCAGCAGGACAATGCGACACCCCACACGTCGAGAGTTGCTACCGAGTGGCTCCAGGAACACTCTTCTGACTTTAGATACTTCCATTGGCCATCTAAATTACCAGACATGAACATTATTGAGCATATCTGGGATGCCTTGCGATGTGCTGTTCAGAAGAGATCTCCACCGCCTCGTACTCCTATGGATTTGTGGACTGCCCTGCAGGATTCATGGTGTGTATTGCCTCCTGCATACCTCCAGGCATTAGTCGAGTCCATGCCACAGCCACGTCGTATTGCGGAACTTCTGCCTACTCGTTGGGGCCCTACACGATATTAGGCAGGTGTGCCATTTTTTTGGCTCTTCAGTTTATATGTCATTTAAAATAAAAAATTTAAATAATTAACAAACAATTAAAAAAATTTATAGTTTTAATGTCACCAAAGGTTTAAAATACTGCATAATTAATTTCTTTTTAAATTTATTCACATTTTTCGTATCATATTGTAAAATTTTTTACTACCGACATTTTCTTTAGAATTTTGATTTTTCTCTTTTTTTTATTTTATTTTTTCTACTTATGTTTGTTATACCTATTTCAATTTTACTCATTTCAATTTTATTTGCTTTCATATCATTATTTTGTTTTACATTTTTATTGAGCTGTAGATTTCATTTTAATCCTTTCTTTCCTAAATTTTATCATTAAATGAATTATTCTGAAAATATATCTCTACAGTTTTATTACATTATTCTTCAGTTTTCCACAAAAAAAATGTCTAATTTTGTACACATTTTACAAATAGACCTTGGTTTCCCTAGTTTCAAACCAAATTCTTGTATATTTTTATCCTATTTACACTTGGTGCTTGATTTGTAAAAAAAAAATTGTTTTTATTTATTACATTGTTTTCGTCTAATTTTTATATCTAAAATTATTTATAACAACTTTACAAATTGACATGGATTTAAATTAAATTTCTGTCTAATTTATTTTTAATTCTTATTTCTATTACATTAGTACAACACTTAAGTCATATTCTCCGTTTAAATATAAAAAATATTAATGCTGTTGTCAATTTTATTATTATTAATGTATCCTCTGCTGATCCGATTTTTAATATCTCCTCTGGATAGTTAATAATTTTCTATATCAAATTTTAATGTCTTCTCTTGAGATGCAATAAATTATCTGGCGCAATCTTTTATGTCACCAACTGAAAATATCTAAAATTACTCGAAATATTGCAACCGCCTGTACAACGAACAGGACATCCCCAAGAGCAAAACATAAATTAATGTTAAATGTACTTAATATTACTTTGAAGATACGAGTTTTTACTGTATAACAGGTTCAATGAAGGATTTATATTTACAGACTTCTTTTTTTGCCATATTAAAAACTGTAAACTACAGATATAAAAAAATATGTCTCATTTTCAAAATGTCTTGTGTTATAACTAAATATTTACTTCTAAATCTTTTACAAATTCATCCATATTTTACGTATGATTTAACTCATGGTACTGACTGACTAAAGGGGACTCGCAAACAGTCCCTCTAGAGTTTGACCTTATGAGTCTCATAAGCTTAATACTTATATAGCCATGAAGTCCAGGAGCTACTTCTCACCACAACCTGCAGCTGCCTGGGCTTTTATAGAGCTAAATACGAGGATTACCTTCCCCACACAAGGGGCCTAATCGTTAGAATTTTTACATTCACCAATTACAATTAAGTTTTAAAATTCCGACATGTGCAGAGCTCAAATATAAATTATTTGATTTGCTGGTCTCAGAATTCTAAAGGCCTGTTGGTGCTTCACAATTCCAGTGTAACAACACGTCGTGCGACGCTAGCGCAGCAGGCGGTGAACTGAAGAGAGAAAAAAGTCGGCGGCTGCTCGCTGGTTAGTCTCTTGGTAATATGTGATGTGGACATGCTATTGTCGCGCAAATCCCACTTGACCCTGACAGCCACCAGACACCGACGTATAGCTGCCTCTCCCATGGTAGCTCATGAAGATTATTGCGATTCTACAGCAAAGGTAGGATGTCCCTTCATGTTATAACGTAGGATTTTTTTGATGGAATTAGTGATATTAACGGGTGTTGTCGATAGAATTTTCATAGTTGCTAAGCGGATCGGAAAGGTGGCTGATGGGCGGACAGTTATGTAAAATGAGACGCCCTTCTCATCCTCCACCCCTGATGCGATGGACCAAGGAGAGGATCTGTAGACCAGCAGCCGGAAAATCTGTTGAGATAGCCAATCTCGGCAACCCTCCGACGACTCACTCCAATGGAACCACCAGGGTAAGCAGCAAACTTCATTAGATATGTCTCAGCAGCCAGTAACCGCCACCCAAATAATGCATGCGACTAGCAATTTTTATTTTTATTTTTTCAAAAATATTCAATAAATCAGTATAAATATCACCCTTTGACTCCTCATAAGGGAAAGATGAAGCATACCTCTGGAATACCCCCTATAAACCTGATTATCAGACTCGCATTTGGATGGATTTTGAATGTTAAAAACCAAAAATTTCAACGATGTACAATTACATCTTAAATTCTCCATGAAAAAAAAAAAAAAAAAAAAAAAAAAAAAAAANGCGCAAGAACTTGGAGAATCAACTCCTGGACATCACATTAAAACCTACATAAGAATTATATACAAAATACACATTTACATTATTTTTTTTTTTAGAATTATTGCAACTATTGTTTGTGAAAAATGCAACACCAAGAAGGATTCGTGCTATTGAAACGAACTTTATACCTCAGATTAGGTACATGACAATACACAATTGATTATGATTACAGATCTGTATGTGTTCTCTGTATTTGAGAATTCGGTATGGTGTGAAGCCCCCATATGCTGTAATCATAGCCCCTAAATGTCGTGGCAGGGAATAAATGAGGACCTGGATACGTTTCTGGGGAATCCCCCTCCATGCGGTTTCTATGCGAGTCCACAGAGCATCAACAGTGGTTGCTGGAGGACAGTGACGAACAAGTCACCGACCAACCATATCGCAGACATGTTCGATGGGTGACATGTCCGGGGAACATGCAGGCCAGGGAAGCATTGGTACCTATCGTTCATTGTAGAAGGCTTGTACATTAGGGTGGTGTGAACTTGTTAGGCGAAAAAAAAAAAAACTCTTATCGAAATGGAATAGTTGCGAAAAGTTGTGTCTATAGTTGATATGAAAACATACCAAATTAGAGTTATCTACGTGAAGGGATTAAGGTGCCCCCGTTACCTGAAATTTCGCAAAATTGCTGATTTTCTGACCATTTATCAAAGATTTTTAAAAAATTAGTTTTTTAACATATTATAATGGAATATGTACAAAACTACCAGGAGGAATCTAAATATTAATTGAAAAGACAATAAGTAACTTTAAGAAATATTTTTTAAGTGACCCCAAGGGCCCCAAATTCCTAAAAATTTACATTAAACTCAATATTTTCTTTGTATTCACTTAGGTGTCAACAAATTTTTATTCTGTGTTTAACTTAATTTTACTGACAGTAAATAAATAAAACTGTAAATTAAAAGAAAAAAAACATATTTATTTACAAGAAAAAGTGATACAATTTTAATTTCTCCGTAGTTGTCAGCAATAATAATGCTGCAATGTAATGCTAATTAAATTGAATATTCCTTTTTTGTTTCGAATGAAGGCATGTTCTTGCGCGACTCAAGTCTTCCTCTGATGAAACCGTCCCTTGCTTCCTGTCCGCAAACAGCTTCTGATGCCTCAGTCACCAACTTGATGCACCGCTCTACCGCTTGAGTGTGACAGGGGAACAAAGGAATTTTATCGTCTGTACCGAAGCCATTCTCAACAATTTCTTTTAATCTTTCGATCGAATAATTTGCTGTCAAAGGTGGCTCACATACGTTTAAATTCTGCTAATCAATTAGATCAGTGTAGTCAGATGCCTCAAAATTAAATGATGGTATCGCGAACTTCCGAATCCTCGGAAGTTTAGGCTGCGACCTTAGTTTTAATATCCGGCGATAAGCTAGTGCTCTGACGAACTTTCTGTTGTAACCTAGCATACATAACAGAATACTTTCAGGATGCCCAAAATAGCCATTCCTTTGGATTACTGGCTCGATCAATTTCTTTAAGTCTTCACTAAGGTAACGACTCCTTTTGATCATCATCCATAAGTGAAATGCTCCTTTCAGGCACAATGAATTCGACTTTATGTCAAACCAGGTTGGTCCATATACTGTCATTACAAATATTGCCAATGTTTTTAAATTTTGACAAGGATTTGTGGTAGCAACATATAAGCGTAAAATTCTATTCGCTGTTGTAAGCCACCTTGAATGCGAAAGTTGACCTGGTTGTCTGTTTGCTAAATCGAGGGAGCATTTTCCCGTCGCAGTTGCTTCCATCATGTGAAGGAGGTACTTTTGGTCCGTACTTAGATCATTTTCATTTGTAATTCTAGGCAATGTCTCAGGAATTACTACAAAGTCTACAACAGGAAGATTTTCGCAACATTGTAATTTCTTTCCTATTGGACCCGAGAAACAACGCGGACCCGTCGTCTGGCCATCTAAATGTTGAACTAAGTGCCGCAAAGGGACCTCATTTGAATGCAACTGACAAATAAACCACTGTAGTGGTCTACCGAGCTCGACCTGCAAGCTATGAACTACCCCTCCCTTTGACCCAGTGTTGACGACAGTGCCATCGCAGCCAATAGCCGATAATTTAGACAGATTTTATAATTTATCATTTAAACACTTTGTAATGCATGTTTTTATGTTTTCAGCCGCCCCTGAATCACATACTACATGGCCGTAATAATTATGTCCTGGTTCTGCTACAAGAACATAGTGCTCTTCCATCTTACTCCTCCGGTGATACTTAAATCCAATCTTTTCCTGTGATAAAGTTTTGTCCTTTCTACCGTCGAAATGCAGCCCCACCAAAGGCTCCGGGCAATCTTTTTGATGTAATTGACCCCGCATTTTAGTTCTTTCACGTAGAATTTTTGAACGGAGATATTGCGTCGATAATAGGAGAAAATGAATTATTCCGACATCTTTTAGAACAGCAGATGCTATAATTGCAGCGAATCTATCAGACACTCCAGTACGGTCGCATGCCAGAGCAAGGGAAGGCAGCTGTACTCGCATTTGTTTTCGTTGAGGTTTAGAAATATCAAGATTTTCAGACTGTAGCTTCGCTGGGCATGGATTTACTATCGCTGCTTCTATTTCAGTCATCTGAGAGGAGGTACTTGGTTCTGATGAATCTGTTTCCATCACTTCTTCTAATAAAGGCAGAGGCTCATGATAAGAACATGAAGGCTGCTGTAAATCAGAACTCACCTGAGTTTGGGCATTTTCTCTTGCTTTTCTCTCTTGCTTTTTAGTCTGACTTTTTGTCACAACCAAATCGACCGAACCGATAATCATTTTCCTCTTTGTTCTTTGATCTATCAAGAAATTTCCTTCTTGTTGTGGAACNCCAAATCGACCGAACCGATAATCATTTTCCTCTTTGTTCTTTGATCTATCAAGAAATTTCCTTCTTGTTGTGGAACTCGGCGTTTTTTTTCACAGCTACAATTTTCAAAAAGCGTGCATTTGCAAGAACAAATATCAAATAGTTTGTTTGAATCTTCTTTAAATTTCTGAAGTTTGTATTTGTATTTTTCATTTGCCTGGCGTTTAAAGTACGGTTTCATGATGTTTCTATACTTATCATGATAAGAGTGAATGATCTGCAACACTCATTTGTGTATCACTGTTGCGATGGACGCTTTAAGCCAAATTTCCTCAACTTTGGTGGCTACTATCTCAGAAATTTCTCCGACCATCGGTTCTTTTGTTTTTGAGTTAGGTTTTAATTCGTTTTTGACCCACAGGTACTGTTTTATGACATCACAATAAGTCAGCAAAACAAAATAATTAAAATTTTCTGGCGTTCCAAAAACAGGACAAATCGTGGTCTTCCTCGTTCTTATTTGAGCCATGATCTTCAAACAATAGCGAGAAATAGATCGCAGACTAAAAACTTATAATTTGAAACACGCCAACGTACGTCCACTCGCTGCTGTTATTTTCCGAGAACTGAAGTAAGCGAGCGCTCGGTCACTCGCTGCAAGGCGTGTGCGGGTGGCTGNTTAGGTTGCGGCTGGGAGTCACTTATGAAAAAGTGTAACGCTCGGTAACGTTACGATGAGTCACCGAACGAGAGAGAGGCCCGCCGAATGCCTTGCGTCTCTCTCCCACTCAACTATGATCGGTCTGCCGCGCGCGCAGCACTACGTTGTCACGTAAAATCTTCGCCCGTAAAACCGACTTTACAGGCAACCATTTTTTTGAGTTAGGTTTTAATTCGTTTTTGACCCACAGGTACTGTTTCATGACATCACAATAAGTCAGCAAAACAAAATAATTAAAATTTTCTGGCGTTCCAAAAACAGGACAAATCGTGGTCTTCCTCGTTTTTATTTGAGCCATTGTCTTAAAACAATAGTGAGAAATAGATCGCAGACTAAAATCGTACAATTTGAAACACGCCAACGTACGTCCACTCGCTGCTCTTATTTTCCGAGAACTGAAGTAAACGAGCGCTCGGTCACTCGCTGCAATGCGTGTGCGGGTGGCTGAGGAAAATAAGAAGGGGGGGGGGGGCATGTTTTGCTAAGCAACACAAAATACAGAGAACTAGAAAGCGCGGGAGAGGTATTTTTACTCGAAATAATAGCACATGACCCCAGATGAGAAAACGTAGAATTGATTGCTTTTACTGAGTTTTTTTTTGTGCTACTGGGGCACCACAAAAAGAGTTTAAATAAATGTAAAAAAAATGTGCTAGACATAACGGCTATTTTCCTTAAATATTCAAGCTATATTATTAAAATTAAATTGCTGTTCTAGATTTGACAAACATTAAGGCACCTGCTGATTTTAATAAAAAATCTGAAATTTCAAAATTCTCGGGGCACCTCTTATCAATAGACAAAAAAGAGAAAATATTTTACGCTATTACGTACGAAGCCTACCCACAACTTTCCCCGGGTATTCCATTACACTTATAGAAAAAAAATTTTTACTCCACCCTAATGTACATTCCTCGCCATGTGTGGCCGGGCATTGTCCTGCTGAAATATGGAATATGGAGTCGCCTAAAATATGGGCAGTACCTCAGATGTAGAACCTCCCTGATATAGTGGTTGCTGTTCAGATTGCCCTCAATACGTTAAATACGTAGGAGTCGAGATCACATGTTGTATCCAATGGCGCCCCAAACCATCACACTTGGCATTTGTCCGCTATGCCGCTCCACAATGCGTACTGCCAGATTGCGGTCACCATGGTAGCATCTAGCACGTATGCTGCCATCACTGTAGGACAGGTTGAAGCGGGACTCGTCCGAAAACACTACATTTTGCCACTCAGCATGCCAGCGACGGTNCCATCACTGTAGGACAGGTTGAAGCGGGACTCGTCCGAAAACACTACATTTTGCCACTCAGCATGCCAGCGACGGTATTCACATACCCATTGCAGTCTGAGGCCTTCGTGGTTTCTGGATAATGGAAGCAGACGCAATGGCATGCATGCATGCCTTTTTTTTCTGTGTGTGTTGTAATTTTCACAGACAATAGTTTATCACAATATTTTTACACAGGAAAATATTTATCCCAGCAGATCACATTCCTACCTCAAACATTAATCAGAAGAATACCTCTTTAACTGCCTTACATGAGCCTTATTTAATTTCCCCGGATTACTCTTATCTTCCAACAACACTGTCACGGGCGACAGAAACTTCCTAATAAGAAAAGGCCCTAACATTTTTTGTGCTAACTTGGCACTAAACTGTGCTGCTTTCGAACTTAAATAACGAGNCTAATAAGAAAAGGCCCTAACATTTTTTGTGCTAACTTGGCACTAAACTGTGCTGCTTTCGAACTTAAATAACGAACCTCCAGCAAAACACCATCCCCTACATGAAATTTTACAGTACCAGCATTTTTATTATGCTGAGATGCTAAGCGTACATGATATTTGTGGAGATTTCTTGTAACTTCTCCCCATACCTCATCCAAATTCTTTTTGTTTACTGCCTCCCAACAGAACTCATACAAACTCCATGCAAGAATAAAGGGATGAAACAAACTCCTTCCAAAGAATATTTCTGTGGGCACACATTTAGTGGCATCATTACCCACATTATTAATCGCACAATAATGCTAAATTTTTCGTTTATACTGATACAAAATAGGTGGCGTTATCGGTCACAAGATATACTGGCGANCGCACAATAATGCTAAATTTTTCGTTTATACTGATACAAAATAGGTGGCGTTATCGGTCACAAGATATACTGGCGATCCAAAATATGGGGAACAATCTTTGCCCTAAGATCTTACAAATTTCTGTGTACTTCATAGAACTCATCGGAAAAAAGAAAACAAACGTCTAAAACTGTCTACAGCCACCAGAATAGATGCAAATCCAGCTTTTGTCCGAGATAGAGGACCGAACACATCTAAACACACACACTCCCATGGGCACTGTGCTACCTAAGCACTATCATTACTCATTATATTAGCATCCTAGGTTTTGCCTTTTGACAATCTTCACATTTCTTAACTAAAGATTTTACCTCCGTCACCAACCCAAGCCAATAAAACATAGATTTTATTCGTGACACTGTTTTATCTTGTCCAAGATGGCCTCCGAAATGTATGTTGGGGTAATACTGAAATATGGGTACCCTTAAAATTTGAACAAAAATACTGAAAGTATGAGATTTTGGATCCATATATCCTTATACCCCATCCTCACTTCATACGGAACAACCTTGCCTGCAATAATATTAGATTTTATAGCCAGTTTAGTGGATACTTCTAAAGATACGTTTAAAACTTACTCTCGTTGTAACCAACGAAAATAGTAGGTTGTCGAAGTAAACATAACGCTTCCGCTTCTGCCGTCCACTTCCACTGGGCTATTTTTGTATTCAGACTTATCTGATGAACGGATCTCTTAAGGATGTCCAATTCTTCTGTAGATCTTTGATTGGAACAAAAAAATTGTTTTTAAAATGTATTGTAACCAGAGAAATANGGATGTCCAATTCTTCTGTAGATCTTTGATTGGAACAAAAAAATTGTTTTTAAAATGTATTGTAACCAGAGAAATAAAATTTTATAAACGATATTGTGATTTCCTAACCTAAAACATTCAGTACTTCACATTAGTTATTTTCCTAACAAAGACATTTTGGTACTTTCATAAGAAACACATGTTTGTGTGTGTTCACGGTTTTTTTTACCTCTANTTTTCCTAACAAAGACATTTTGGTACTTTCATAAGAAACACATGTTTGTGTGTGTTCACGGTTTTTTTTACCTCTAAAAATTTTCCAGTGACATATATTATATTCCTCAAAGTAGGCTAAACTGTACCCCCCTCTTGTTCAACAGCATTTGTGAACGTGGTGACCCAACCTATAATGTAATTTATGGGAACTATATATTTAAGTGCGGTAATTTGTTTTAATCCTATTTTTAATTTTATATTATTGGTATAATTTATTTTAAATGATACACTTCATCCTACTAAGTCGTATGTAACAGAAACATTTTTTATATGTTCCTTGCAACTGGAAATACGATTAGGCCACTGGCATTTGAGTTCAGGATGGGAAGAAGTACTATATCCGAAAGCATAAAGGAGACTTGCATAGCAATTCAGGCATCATTACGAAGTGAATTCATACCTGAGACAACATTGCAAGAGTGGGAGAGGATTTGCTCGGAGTTTGAGAAACGATCTGTTACAAGCTGTAACGTGCGCCGACGGCAAACTTCTGTTATGCATGGTTCGGCTCTGTGGGGGGTGACCCACCTCGACCCTCCCCACCCCCAAGCAGACCTGCTGGCTGCCTGGTCCCCC
>NQII01000037.1:1178133-1190645 GCA_002778355.1 Clitarchus hookeri
CATCCACACTCTTGTCAGCATGTCTGGTGTTACGGTTTGAATGGCGTCTGTAATTCTCGTTTTGAGGTCTTCAATGTTAGCCGGCAATGGGGGACGAATCCATATGTACCCCCTTAGAAAAAAATCGTACGGTGTGAGATTCGGGCTTCTTGGGGGCCAGTGATGAAGAGCCTGGTCACCAGTTGCTCCTCGACCAATTCAGAGTTGCGGCAACGTCTCGTTCAGGTATCCTGCTGGAAAACGAAGTCCCCCACCGCCTCTTCTAAATGAGGAAACAACCACTCTGTAAGCATGTCCAAATAAGGGAATCCAGTAACAGCGGGCTCGTGAAAAAATAAAGGGCCGAAAACAGTGTCTTTGGATATAGCGCAAAACACGTTCACTTAGGGGGAAGCACGCTCGTGTTCCGNCCGAAAACAGTGTCTTTGGATATAGCGCAAAACACGTTCACTTAGGGGGAAGCACGCTCGTGTTCCGTGGTTTCATGTAGAGGCTCCTGACCCCATATCCGCACGTTGTGCCGGTTCACCTTACCATTTGTATGGAACGTCGCTTCATCGCTAAAAACCAGCTTAGACATTAAGGCATCGTATACCTCGTTCTGGGCACATAAATTAAACATGAGACCGTCCCTTTCACATTGACGAGTCGAATGCGAGCTCGCTACCCCCTCGCCACCACAAACCGAGAGTTACGAACCCCATCCAAACGGTAACACCAGACATGCTGACAAGAGCGTGGAACGAGTTTGATTATCGCGTAGATGTCCTTCGGGCCGCTCATGGTGGTCATATTGAACATTTATGAATGTATGGTAAACAAACTTCACGGTTCCGCGGTTCATTTGATTGGTCAATCAAGGTTGTAGGTTGTTTGGTTTTGATATTATAGACCTTCAAAGTTGGGGTATTCTTTTATACTCATCCTGTACATAATTTTGTGAGAATGAGGGACTGTTTAAAATTTGAAGAGTCTCTGACGTGTGAAATTGAAGACATTCCGATTTTTGGAACATGGGGCAAGGCAAAGCGTGCAAACAACATTAGGGACTTTTTGCTGATTATTTTCTGAGCCCGACGGGCTGTGTTCCGTGGTAGTATGATATGATACAGGATACGCGGTGCTCTAAAATACATTCTGGCATGTACGAAAAAGTTAGTAATGTCTATTATGGCATGTGCAGTGGTATGTTACTTTCTTATTACTAAATTGTGCAATAAACTATGATGCTCTGTAAATGTATTTTGGACAAGAAACATTTGTGTTAAGTATCTTGTCTGCAAAGTTTCTATGCACATGCCTGGGAAAACCGTTCCGGCTCTATACGTTATTAGAATTTCAGATAATCATTTATTGACATGTGCAAAAGCTGTAAATTAGACCACAATGTAAGACTGCACATATTAGGCCTACACATAGCACGAAAACTGTTGTATCGATATATGTTAGTGTTCTGTTAATTGATGGCAAATAAATTTTACTGTGCTTACCTTTCGGGTTCTTTACTTTGGTGTCCATGCCTTCCCAGTCCTCGACAGTTTTAGCGGCAACTTCAAGCAACATTTTTTCAGTTCAAATCCCTGTTCGTATACGCAGGATTTTTCACATTCCACAAAACTTCTCTGTGCGATATTTTTTATTTATGAAAATCTCCGTATCAAACATTGTCACAACTCGCAAGCCTATTCTCTAGCTGAACCAGACAGACTAATGGAACGCTACTGACCTCGTCCGGCAGTCGCGACAAAACGCCAGTCTGGCCACTTCCATAAAAATGCATGGCGAGCGTTTTTGCCACGACAGCGACAGAAAAGTCGCTACGTTCCAAAAACGTTTATGTCGCCGCAACATAGACGCCAGTCTGGCCGCGCCAATTGAAATCAGTGCAACGCACTTTCGCGACTCTGACGCCGCGACAAAAACGCCAGTCTGGCTGGGGCCTTATGTCTCAAAACTTTCAAACCCGGTGTAAACCAGTACAGAATACAGGCATGACTATTTTCACAGTTNCTGGGGCCTTATGTCTCAAAACTTTCAAACCCGGTGTAAACCAGTACAGAATACAGGCATGACTATTTTCACAGTATAAAATATTTCATTCCAATTAATTTTTTTTAATGATTACATATATAATTTTATACACCTGTTATACCCTCATACGAAATAACGTAAACAAAGCTAGTTGATAACTAATCGAAAATCGAAATAAATAGCATTTTCAACGTACCTGTTCAATGCATAAATGTGTGTATGTATACTTGCAATTGTTAAACTACAACAAAGTAATGTAATGATTTTAGCAAAAGATATCGCATCTTGAGTTGTCTGGTTCGAATACGGCTTNTTAAACTACAACAAAGTAATGTAATGATTTTAGCAAAAGATATCGCATCTTGAGTTGTCTGGTTCGAATACGGCTTCTATATTTACATTAACGTACGTAGTTATACAGCTTTTTACAATGTACAAATGTGGGATATGCATTGTAAGATACGTACAACTCGTGAACAAATAAGTTTACATTTTTTACATTTCTGAAAGAAATTGTTTTATTTTACAGTAAAAGGACAAGAAATATATTATTTCGTTTAACGATTTATATAAACGAACTTGGTAACTTCTAAATCCATATTTTATTCTTTTGGAACACTGCGTGCCCTACAATGACATGTAAAAATCAACACTGCCTTGGACATATCACTGAACAATACTCTTTAATGACGTAGCCAATGTAACACCGATACACTAAACTGTGATACATTTATGTNGCCAATGTAACACCGATACACTAAACTGTGATACATTTATGTATGTTTTTATGTGTATAAAACGAAACGAAGCCGGCCTGAGTTGCCGCCAGTTTTAACAGTGTACTTTTATTTATAATTTACTAGCTCACAGTCAATATTTCTGTATGCACGTCAGGGGGGTGGGGTTATATGAGCGTATATGCATTTCGGGGCAGTGATTTCTTTTTAAACGTAAATTTTTAGCAATGCTCAGTTAACCGCAAACTAGCTACAGTTAAGCGTTTCTTCTACTTCAGCACAAAGGTTTTTCAACGTCTCAAAATAAAACAACATCGGATTAACGTGCCTTGTTAATTACCATCAAAGCTTGAATTGATTTAAAAGCGCAAGGAGTGTGACCTGAGGCACATGCATAACTGTATATAGTCAAGTCGAAGTGATTGCTAAATTAATTACGTGCTAAACATTTGTTCACATGTCAAGAGATTTGCTCCGACTCGAATACAAATCTACTGTACAGCTGGTCTCTGATGTCCGTCACGGCTACCAGAAGTGCAGTAGTTGTAAGACGATGTTTCCTAAATCCTAACTGTGATTCAGTTAACAGATAATATTTGCTTACTTGTTAATAGATTTGTCAATATGAAGTTTTACCACCATTCACATTTCTGGAAAAATATCAGAAAGTCCAATTTATTTTTAGGGGGGTCAAGCCTAGAGCCTACCTAGTCTTCCATTAAAACTCTTGTGACGTTTAGCAATTGAATATAGTGTATACAAAGACTGCTGTTTTGACATGATACAAGCAAGGACACACGACACGTATGTGATCCTTTATTATAACACTTGAAAACTTATGGTATTGAACCTGCAAGTGTAACTATTTCTTACCTACTTTGTGAAGGAAAGAAAGGTATGACATCATTTTTCTGTCTGTGTTTGTGTGGGTATTGTTGTGTATGTACGTGTTCCCTTCCACCCCTCCCCCTGAACGTTTTCTATTTTTTAACGCGTGACCGAATTTAACCAAACTCAGTTTATAAATAGTACTTAATAAGGACACCTTAAATTTATAGTTTTTGACAACGCCAGGCCCGTACTTTCAAAATGGCGGCAATTATATTATTTATGGTGATTTTCAAATCTCGGGAATTATTCGACTGATTTAAACCAACTTTTGTATACTGGCAGAGCATCATATAAGCATTAACTTTTGACATGGACATTGTTTTTAGACTACAATTTTGAACGATAGCATAAAATTAAAATTAAAGCTTTTACATTATATCTCGAAAACTATCAAAGAAATTCTCACACAATTTGGCATATAAATCATACTGTAATGATTAGCGAAATGAAACACTGTGTATCGCGATTCAATGGCAACTGAACGACCATAGCTTTATTACTAATGACATAGAGAAAACAATATGATGACATAGAGATAACAATAGGTGGCGCTAGTTGTTACAGTTTTGATACAAATCATAACACCCCCACTTATCAAAATATTACACACTTTCAATTCCCAAAAGTTTTATAAATCTATAATGTTTTACTGAATTTAAACTCTTGGTTAGCATATCCGCTGGCATATCAGCTGTTGGCAAATATTGAATATGCACAATTTTATCTGATATCATGTTTCTGCAAAAGTGGTATCTGACATCAATGTGCTTGGTTTTATTGTGAAAAATAGGATTTGCCGACAACTTCTGTGCACTCTGATTATCATTACATATAGTGATTGTATACATTTCCGCTGAAATCTCATATTGCAAGTTTCTAAGATATATTGCCTCTGTACAAGCTTCTGAAATTGCTATATATTCAGCTTCTGTGCTAGATAATGCTATTGACTTCTGTTTTTTACATTCCCAAGAGATGACACAACCTGATAACATAAAACAATAACCTGTATATGACTTTCTGTCCATAGTATCATTAGCCCAGTCGGCATCAACAAAACCTTTAACATCACAATCTTTATTCTTACTATATTTTAAACCAAAAGTTCTTGTATGTTTTAAATATTTAAGTATCCTCTTTACATATGACCAATGCTCTTCACCATGACAATTATTGAACTGACTCAAATATCCTACTGCATAAGCAATATCCGGTCTGCCAGATACATCAAACTACCTATAAGTTGTTGATATGGATTCTGGTTTTGAGCATTTTCACATTTAGTAACATTCAATTTAGCCTCCATAGGAGTCTTAACAGTTTTACAATCAACCATATCAAACTTGTGCAAAAGTTGATCGATATAATTTTCTTGGCTTAAAGTAATTACATTATTACTCTTATCAATTTTAACATCCATACCTAGACAACGCTTTACTTGTCCCAAATCTTTTATTTTAAACTGACAATTCAATATTTCTTTTAACTGTAACATTTCTTTTTTATCGTTCGAAAAAACAAAGAAATCATCGACATAAAGAGTGACCATTGTCTTACAACCATTTACAACTTTGCTATATAAGCATGGTTCCAGTTTAGATTTCTTATAACCATTTAGAATCAAACAATTGTCAACTTTCTCATGACATGCTCTGGAGGATTGTTTGAGGCCATATATAGCCTTTTTCAACTTAAGGACTTTGTTTNATGACATGCTCTGGAGGATTGTTTGAGGCCATATATAGCCTTTTTCAACTTAAGGACTTTGTTTTTATCATTCTCCGAACAAACAAAACCGTCTGGTTTTTGCATAGATATAGTCTCATTCAATTCTCCATTCAGAAAGGCTGTTTTCACATCTAAATGTATTATATCAAGATTTAACTGTACAGAAATTGCAAATAACAAACGCAATGTGGTGTGCCTCACAACAGGGGAAAAGGTTTCTTCATAGTCCACACCATACTTTTGACTATAGCCTTTGGCTACTAATCTAGCACGGTAACGAATCTGGTTTTCACTGTCACACTTTTTCTTCAATACCCACTTGCACTTTACCACTGTTTTACCGTCTTCAGGTTCCACAAGCTCCCAAGCATTGTTATCCTCAAAACACTGCAGCTCCTCTTGTATAGCTTGCGACCAACACTCCTTATCTGGACCCTGTAGTGCATCTTCCACCGACAACTCATCAATATGTAATCTGTCACTTTCTGTACACATATTTGAGAAACCATATCTATCTGGTTTTTGTCTTTGTCTAGTAGGCAACGCGCGTGATTGTATCGTTTCATCAACTTCAGTGGAACTGTCCGAGTCTGCAGTATCACCCTGCACATAGGTTTCATCATTATTAAATCCTGAAGTACTAGTATACGAGTCATCAGATTGATTGTTGTCCCCCACTGAATCTGCATTTACTTCGCCAATATCGGTATCAACATTCTCCTTCTCTTTAACTACAGTCAGGTTCTCTGTATTCAAATTTTTTTCCATAATAATGACGTCTCTGCTGGTTGACACTATCTAAGTAGACACTATCTAGAACGGTAGTAGCTGGATTAAATAATAAAACTCGTACGGAGTTTTATTATTTAATCCAGCTGCTACCGTTCTATTTTGCAAATAAACAGCAGTATTACTTGCTTCTGCCCAAAATTTCTTCGGTAGATCAGCTTCAAACAAAAGGCATCTCGCTTTTTCTATTAAAGTTCTATTCATGCGTTCGCATAAACCATTTTGTTCAGGCGTGTAAGGATTTGTTTTTTGATGTATTATTCCCATTTTTTTCAGGTAATCATCCAATTCTTTATTACAGAATTCACGTCCGTTATCACTCCGTAAAATCTTTATCTTTTTTCCCAGAACATTTTCAACTTTAGCTTTGTATTGTTTAAAGCATTCAAAAGTTTCACTCTTATTTTTCAAAAAATAAATGTGTGTCATTCTGCTGTAATCATCAACAAAAATAAGAAAATACCTTGACCCTCCTAGAGAAGCATTCTCCATAGGTCCGCAAAGATCTGTATGTACTGTATTCAATAATTCAGTACTTCTGTCACCCTCATGAGAGAACGGCAAGCGACTTTGCTTCCCCTCACAACATGTGACACAAGACATCTTGCTTATATCTGTATTCTTATCCAATTGCAATCCTTCCACAGCATCCTGCATCTTGTTAAGATAGTTGCTATTAATATGTCCCAGTCTCCTATGCCAGGTTTCGCCGGATTCCATCACAGCAGCTGACAAACACATGGGCATGTTTAGTTTGTATACTCCATTTACTAATGAGGCTGTAGCAACTTTTTCGCCTTTTCTATTATAAATGATACAACTGTCACTCGTGAAGGACACTCCATTGCCATTGCAGATTAATTGACTCACAGATAAGAGATTTGTTGTGATACTTGGAACACACAACACATCTTTGATTGTCACATCAAACTTGCTATCTTCTGTTAAAGTTTTAATCTGCACATCACCGGAACACTCAACAGGCACCTTACTATTGTTAGCTACAATTATTTCTTTAGTGCTCTGTTCGTATGAAACATTTGTAATCCAATGTTTATTCGTTGTTAGGTGCACACTTGCCCCCGAGTCGACATACCAATCGTTTTTGCTAAAACTGCCAGTTAAAAATACAGCACTGAAGGCATTTGTTTGCGTTTGTTCACTGTGCGTATTATATTTCTCTTTATTGGGACATTTATTTTGGAAATGGCCAGTCTGTTTACATCTAAAACATTTGATGGTTGATGACTTTGACGTTTGTGAGCCATCTTGTTTATGGTCTTTAACCACAGACTTTTCTTTTTTCTTATGTTGGTATTTACGAAAACTAGCAAATGCACCACTAGTTTCATTCGTTTCAGTTTCCTCCATGTCCAATAATTTCGTTTTAATGGCGTCCGTTGTTATGCAAATTCCAGAATGTTCTATGGCCATAATCATTGGCGAAAACTTTTCAGGCAATCCCGCCAACAATAATGACCCGATCCATTCGTCATTTATGTTAAAACCAGTTCCAGCTAATTTTTGTCCATTTTCAACTATTTGAGTCACATAGGCAGTCATTGAGATACACTTTTCAAGCCGAATAGAAATTAAATTTCTCAACAGACTTATTCTTCTGGTAAACCCCGAATCGTCGAATAACTGCTTTAGTTTCGTCCATAGCTCCTTTGTAGAAGTAACGTTTTTTATATGAACGTAAATCGAGGGATCAATGGTCAAGATCAATTTTGCTCTGGTTTTAGCATCATCCGTGGCTCCTATTGCTGGTTGATTCGGCTCCTGCTTGATGCATCCTAGCATGCCCTCCAAGACCAGGAAATTCTCTGCCGCAAAACACCATTCACTATAATTCTCGCGTCCTTTCAACTTAGGGACGCTTATCACATAGTTCGAAGCCATTACGCGGTCACACACACACGATACGCACAATTAATAGTCTCCTTCAGCGAATATAATTATACTCAGTACTTATCATACCGTACAAACTATCGCGAGATTATTATTCAATTGTTTACTGGGCCCATAACCTGTAATGATTAGCGAAATGAAACACTGCGTATCGCGATTCAATGGCGACTGAACGACCATAGCTTTATTACTAATGACATAGAGAAAACAATACGATGACATAGAAATAACAATCGGTGGCGCTAGTTGTTACAGTTTTGGTACAAATCATAACACATACTATGACAGGTCACGTAAACATACGTAACACGTNAACCATAGCTTTATTACTAATGACATAGAGAAAACAATACGATGACATAGAGATAACAATTGGTGGCGCTAGTTGTTACAGTTTTGATACAAATCATAACANTCATAACACATACTATGACAGGTCACGTAAACATACGTAACACGTAAACTTGCTTACGTACTTATTTTCAAAATGGTGGCATACAAATATTTTAGGTTTATTTGGTATATAAACTATACCATTCAACCAATTTAGACCAAATTTTGTATGCTGAGTGAGCCACATGAATAAATAATTTTTTTATGTGATATCTCAGTAAAGAATGATCAGATTCATACCAAATTTGGCAAACAAATAGTACTGTGGCAGATTATGTTCAATTATATGTTTCAAGTATCTCAAATGCTTTTTTTTCTTTTTATTTTCTTCAAAATGGCGGCCATATCGTTATCTTAACTTATAATTTTATATAGTCGAAAACATGTCACAAATTCTAACTTGTTCGCATGATGGCAATAGATATTACAATTATCAACTGTGTCTCCACGTAGCATATTTTGTCCTCGTTTTGTAAGATAGTGCCACATGAATAAATACATTTTTATGCAATATCTCGGGAAACAATTGACCAATTCCAACCAAATTGGGCAAACAGTTTGCACTGCAACAAGTGGTGTAAACTGCTATGTTTTAAGTAGGTCAGACACTTTTTTTCAAAATGGTAGCTACATAAATATTTCAGCTTAGTATCTTATTTCCAACTTTATTTTGTAAACGGTTAGTATAAATTACAACCATAAAATTTTTTCTACACAGAGCCTTATTTCTCTGCCATTTTGTAAGTTAGCCCCACAATACAAATTAGGTTTTTGTCTTGTCTCGGGAAACAATCAACCCATTCGTACCAAATTTTTCGAAGACTTGGTATTGTGGTAGGACATGTAACTATATGTATTTTTTTCAGTGTGACAGACATGTTCAGAATGGCGGCTATACAATTATTTTAGGTTAGTGTGCTACATCTACGAATTTATGCACTCGATTTTGGCATCACTTTGTATACTGGCAATATACAATCATCGAATGTGCTAATAGATTGCATTTTTGTCCTGCATTTGTGAAGATCGTAACATGAAAAATATGGTGGTTTTATGCCATATCTCCGGGACTAATAAACCTATATTTACAAAATTCTTCACACAAGTAGCGCTATAGTAGGGCATGTAAACTTAAGCGTTTTAAGTGGCTGAGTCACTTATTTTCAAAATGACGGCCGTGTAAATATTTTAGGTTACTGAACCCTGTCATTCGAAACATCAGACTGATCAAATTCGAAGATGATGCTGGAATCCGACCTTCGTAATGCAGTTGGTTGCACACTAACTTATGCAAAGAGGTTTTCTGGGTTCGCGTCCTGGGTATCCACCTGTGTATTTGTAATTGTCTCACTACTGTTGCATATGTTTCTGGTTTCATCTCTAATGATGTTTCGTTCAACAAGACAAGTCCTACCTACCAACTTAGCTTTTAAGCAATTTTTGAAAATTTATTCCACCCATGTTAAGGAAGTAGGCTCATTAGTTATATTAGTAACTTATTTTTTTTGTTGACTATTATTCCAGTATTCCAGCGATAATTTAGTTGCACTTCTTGGAATACAACAAAGTAATATAATGATTCTCGCAAAGTGATATCGCAAATTGAGATATCTAGTTCGAATACGAAACCTATATTTACTTAAATAGACATAGCCTTTAATTTACATACCTAACGATTACTTGATTATGTGAAGAGTGTGTCATAATATTTGGCCTACAAATGTGCAGTGTGTCAAACAATATAGACATATTCTGAAAACGCGAACCAATTTTAGGATGTCTTACGCATACTTCCAATGCCTAATGAGTAGGGACACCTGATTTTCGTGAAAATAATTCCGCACAACCTACAGTTCAATATCATATGTACGCAACTTCAGCGTTCCTTTGTTTATTAGACGTTTGTATTGATAAGAAAATATTTCTTAAACAAAGCCAATCATAATCAGGTTACTCTAGGCGTAAACATCTATAATTCGCTGGCAGACGCTACAAATCAGCACCAGTTAAAGTCATCCAGTTATGAAAAAAAATCTACGTTTGAGTGTTTTGGAATTACAGAAAATCTGTAGTTTTTTTTCCTCGCGAAAAGCAGGCGTCTCTACTAATAAGTGAATACAGCCATTGGGAAGATTAAACATTTCTGAAGCACGATGAAAACACGTGGTGTTAGTTTTACTTTGACGTTATGTTACAATCAAGTATGTGTAAATATTTAATTTATTAAACGTTGCCACATGAAAAAAAGAAAATTTACGTTCAAGGAGTAATTTGCAATTTTGAGTATCAACAATGCGGGATGAATCATAGACTAAAGATGAGGTACCCCGATCTCGCTGGCTGCGAACAACCAGTGTCTGTGTCCCAACATCCAATGCTTTTCTGCCAATACAATGTGAAAAAAGGCGTGGATTGGATTTGAGATTAGAATACTGTTTTGTAAACAAGTGCTTTGCTATGTTTTGATACTTCCTCTAACCAATTTATAATGCAATTTTATTAAATTCATATAGGTAAAAGTATTTTATTAATATAGTAGTACCTGTCATTTAAAAATTAAGATATAAACACACACGTTCATTATAGTAGATTTTGTGACTGACAGTTGTGTTGTTTTGGGATAGGTCAGTGTTGGGTACATGCTCAGAATACGACTAATCGGTCTACCTCATCTTTAATCTATGCGGTAGGTACACATCTAGTCCTTGTTAGTTTCTTTTCCACCGCTCATAATTTCAAAGAAATTACGCTTTGCAGTATTTGTGTACCTTACAAATAATGAATTCCGCAAGACATAAAATTTAAGTAGAAACATACTTTGTGCAAACGATGCCAGAACATTGTGTCTTCAGTCAACTTTAGATGCCAATTTACTGTTTGAAAAGAGCAACAATAATATGGCTTCACAATACAGCATCACGATGTTTCTCAGTTGACAGCAATAGTTTCCTTTCATAATGAAGAATTTCAGTACTAAGTAGCAAATAACAATAATACTAAGTAGTAAATAAACAATTTAATGCTACACATATCCATGCTCATGCTGTACGTTCTTGCCAATACCTAATCATTTTCTTTCGTAAACACATTACAGAAACCATATACACTGGAGAGCCAAAAAAACTGGTATAGGCGTGCGTATTCAAATAAAAGAGGTATGGAACCAATCAGAGTAACGCGATGCTGTCGGCAGCGCCTATATAAAACAACAAGCGTCTGGCAACGTTGCTACATCGGTTACTGCTGCTACAATGGCAGGTTATCAAGATTTAAGTGAGTTTGAAGGTGGTGTTATAGTCGGNCATCGGTTACTGCTGCTACAATGGCAGGTTATCAGGATTTAAGTGAGTTTGAAGGTGGTGTTATAGTCGGTGCACGAGAGATGGGACATAGCATCTCCGAGGTAGCGATAACATTTGGATGTTCGCGTACGACCATTTCACGAGTGTACCGTGAATATCGGGAACCCGATAAAACATCAAATCTTCGACATCACTGCGGCCGGAAAAAGATTGTGAACGAACGGGACAAACGACGACTGACGAGAATCATTAAACGTGACAGACGTGCAAACCTTTCTCAAATTGGCGCAGATTTCAATGCTGGGGCATCAACAGTGCTAGCGTGCGAACTATTCAATGGACCATCATTGATATGGGTTTTCAGAGCCAAAGGCCCACTCATGTACCATTGTTGACTGCACGACATAAAGCTTTACGCCTCGCCTGGGTCCGCCAACACCGCCATTGGACTGTTGATGACTGGAAACACGTTGCCTGGTCTGACGAGTCTCGTTTCCAATTATATCGGGCGGATAGACGTGTACAGGTATGGAGACATCCTCATGAATCCATGGACTCTACATGTCAACAGGGGACTGTTCAGGCTGGTGGAGGCTCTGTCATGGTATGGGGCGTGTGCAGTTGGCGTGAAATGGGACCCCTGATATGTCTGGATATGACTCCGACAAGTGAAAGATACGTAAGCATCCTGTCCGATCGCCTGCACCCATTCATGTCCATTGTGCATTCC
>NQII01000037.1:1190969-1369490 GCA_002778355.1 Clitarchus hookeri
GCTGGTGGAGGCTCTGTCATGGTATGGGGCGTGTGCAGTTGGCGTGAAATGGGACCCCTGATATGTCTGGATATGACTCCGACAAGTGAAAGATACGTAAGCATCCTGTCCGATCGCCTGCACCCATTCATGTCCATTGTGCATTCCGACGGACATGGACAATTCCAGCAGGACAATGCGACACCCCACACGTCGAGAGTTGCTACCGAGTGGCTCCAGGAACACTCTTCTGACTTAAGACACTTCCATTGACCACCTAAATCACCAGACATGAACATTATTGAGCATATCTGGGATGCCTTGAAACGTGCTGTTCAGAATAGATCTCCACCGCCTTGCACTCCTATGGATTTGTGGACTGCCCTGCACGATTCATGGTGTGAATTGCCTCCTGCATACCTTCAGACATTAGTCGAGTCCATGCCACATCATCTTGCTGCACTTCTGCCTGCTCGCGGGGGGCCTACACGATATTAGGCAGGTGTGCCACTTTTTTTGGCTCTTCAGTGTATAAGATATTGTTTTGTATAGCACCAATGTTATCTGAAACCAGTATTACCTTACAGTTTTTCAATTAAATTAATTTTGAGCCGTGGTTTAGTGACCAACTGCTGCTTTTTTTTATTATTCATAGCCATCTGTGAATACATAAATTACGTGAGGATGCAAGGTTAGGAAAGCATTCGTAACACAATATATTTTCCACTTTAATTATAGACTTAAGAAGTTGACGCCTGATGGCATAGGTAGAGGGAAGTAACGTCAAGAGTGGGGAAGTTTTTAATTCTGCTCCTGGTCAGTTGCGCAGGTTGGGGGTGGACTCTACTGTGATGGCATCTGTAGAATGACTCGTCGGCCTTGCGCTGGCCCCTCATATAAGGTAGGGTGCATCGGGCGCCTACTTTGTACAAAGTCTGTGAGGGCGAGGTGACGCGTCTGGGCGTTGGACACACGGGTTCAGGCTAGCTTACCACCTTGTGGCAGATGCTGTACCCCTGGCTGGAAGACTTCCGCTCCTGCTTGAGTGGATGACTGGGCAAGCTGGTTCTTCTGTCGTCTGCTGGCGACTGGGGTGTCAACCGGCTGGCGGGCATGTGGTCGGCTGGTACTGGTGCCTCGCTGGTATCCTCCGGGTCGAACAATACCACTTCCAAACGGAGAGTGTGCCCCTGGCAGAGTAGTTCTACGGCGGGGTGAGCAGCTCCGGCAACTCTAACTGGGAGGCTAAATAGGTTGGCAGGGAGAGTAGTGGAGTAAGGCTTCACTAATTGACGGGCGGCTCGTGTTCTCTCCTTTGGGGACTTGCAGCTGAGGGCTTGTGTGGGTCGAATACTTTGGGGGTGGCGAGATGCAAGGATAGCAGCTGTCCTCCGGGCGTTTCTCCTGCTCCTTCTTCAGTGAGCGAATGTCATGGACAGGAAAGGTGCTAATGTTCAATGTGTAGAGTGTGGCAGGCAACAAACCCCTAGCTAAAGTGTACTCCAGGAGTACCTGGGTCAAGCATCGTAAGTCTGGAAGGAATGGGTTAGCTGTCTTAGTTGGTCCAGTTGGTTCGTCGTGTGTCTTTCTAGTGGTTGGGGCTCTACCGTACATGCACACCAGGTACCTTTATGTACCGGGTTCACAGTATTGGTGGCCGTTAAACTTGTTCTTGTGTGTGATATACGTGCAGTCCTGGTTAGGAGATAATTGCAGTTACTCTACTTTGGAAACTGTTGCTAATTCGTGATCCCCTGCCGCACCCTTCGAGAGTGTCGCTTACCAGGTTAGGGAAAAGACACACATTCACTACAGAGTAAGGAAAGACAGAAGTTAGTTAGACTACATGTAGACTACTAGCTACCTCATACCTCTACACACACACTAGGTGTTCAATGGACTTTGTACAAGAGCAAAACAGGTGTAGGTGCCAGTTGGCTTGAGGATCCTGGCTTGAAGAGTGGACAAGAACTGACAATTAATTAGTTGTAAAAAGAACTGGACCCTAATTGTGGTTGGTAGTCCTGAAGGGAACTGGGGCACCACATGTTGTGTACGTGTCGGGTGGGGTGACTCTTGACGGCAAGTGTCGGGGGTAGCAACGACAGTTCGGCTGCTGTGTTAAGGAAGGCGTCGTTGGTTGAAGAACTGGTAGAAGACCGAAAGGTCTTGGAGAGTCCTGATGAGGACTGTGGCTGTGCAGTAGAGATCCTTAGCACGACTTGTGCAGAGGCGAGCTACGTGGACAGGTTTTTAAGACCCGAAGGCCAGCATTCCCTCCATCCTCCCGCACTGCAACTGTACTCGGATGAGTAAGAGAGTGCACCAAGCTATGTGGACAGGTTTTTAAGGCTTGAAGGTCAGCACACCCTCCATCCTCCCACAGTGCAACTGTATTCGGATGAGTAAGACAGTGCACAGCACTTTCTCCTCTTGGTCTCTTCGGACCATTCACTTTGATTATGCCGTTACACAGTATTCTACCGGTTTTCTCATTTAAAAACCTGTCCTCCTCGCCAATCTGGGATATTCCGACTTACATATTTTGAAAGCCTTTACCTTAATACCCCATTATGGGTCATCAGAAATTCGCTCATTCCATTTATCGAATTCCTCTAATCTTCTGCCAATTTTTGTAGCGAATTTATTCCAAATGTTGTGCAAAACTCTGTTTGCAATAACATTTTCAATTCCCATGTGAATGCCCTTTTCTTCAGTTGTATCTTCTAGCCACTTCCTTTTGTCTTCTGTCTTGAGACATTCTGTTATGACATGTTGGACCGTGTCGTCTACTCCACACACTTCACACAACGGAGATTGCACAAGCCGCAAGCTGTGTAACTTTGCCTTGAAGTTACTGTGGCCGGTATACAGCTGCATGGTGTAGTGGTTTGATTTAATCTACTTACAGTTCAGCCATTCTCTTATATCTGGCAGCAGTTCGTAGGTGTGCCTACCTTTTTCAGAGTTTGACCATCGTTCTTGCCACTCATCCAGAACTTCGTTCATTATTTGTTCCTTTTCTTCCTTTGACAGACTCCCGGCTCGTTCTCTCTCCGCTGTCATCCCCCTGCACTTGACCAACAAGTCAGCAGGCAACACGCTAACCACAACAGGGAGCGACTCATTGGGCACAATTTTATATGCACTTGCCACGGTCAACAACGCCACTCTTTGAGCACTAATAAGTTTCCTTTTGTGCCACTAAAGTTCTGCTCTGTAGTACCACATCACGGAGCCATATGAAATAATGGCCTCAAACACTGCCCTATATAAAGAATGTAGTGTACTATAATTAAGGCCCCAGCTGGTGTTGCCAATTCACCTGAGTTTCTGAAATAGCACTACAGCCCTTTGTGACACATTATCTATGTGCTTTAGAAAACTCATTTTGTCATCCATTATGACTCCTAAAATTCCTGTACATATCCCACTGGGCTCCCACCAAATTACACAGTTGGGTATAGCTTGAGTTTTCCCTTAACCAGCATGATCTTGGATTTTCTATAGAAAACTTCAGTTTAGTGGTTTTGGACCACCTCCAGGTCTTGTTCATGATGTCTGCGGCCTTTGTTTCTAGTTTCTTCCTCCAATTGCCAGAAATCAGTATGAGCCCGTCGCCCGCGTACCCAAATACCATGCACCCAGACGGAAGACCCAGTTCCAGAAATCCATCAAAGAGGATGTTTCATAAGACCAGTCCCAGAACCAACCCCGGGGAGCATCCCTTCGTTAATCGCTTCCTGACTTGTGATATACTCCATATATCTTCATACATGGTAGTGGTATGGCTCTCTTTACCTTGTCTGTTGAGCTACGTGGACAACTGGAATTTCTGCTGTGTCCATTGTTTTATATTCCTCTTAGCTGAGAGTTCCTGCGTGCTTCATTCACTTTCGGTAATCTTCGGCAACCTCCCCTTCAGATTCGGGCTGGACGGCACTGCTGCTGCTATCTCTTAGCAGGATTGTGGGGGTTAAGTTTTGGGTTTCGTTGCAGGTGGTATCTGCTGCTCGCTTAGGGGAAAATCTTGCATGCCTGCGGCTTCTTCTCAGTGGGTTTACAAGTTGTGGGGGCGACGACGAGACTTCTTATCATTTTGTGGGTGTTGGCCTTGGAGGCGGCCTGATAGGGTTTGATTCCCTCAGGGTTACATTGTGCGCACTTGATGATGCAGAGTCGAGTAATAATAATGAGCAGGAAGCTTCATGTGTGTCAATTCGCCATCCCCGACCCCTCCCCCCTCCTGGTTGCGACGGAGAATTATCTCGGCATTTCTGGGTGAAGGGGTATAATCAGACAAATCCCTTAATATTGCTGGTTTGAATATGGCACAACTGCTCTTCTGTGCCTCTTGGCTAGGCTAGACTGGCTACTAGTTATCGCTACCACTCCTTTGTGTGCATGAGTGCCTCATAGGCGGGGAGATAGCAGAATGAACCGGCCCTTCAAGGTCGAGAAAGAAAGCATGTCTCTCACACTGAACAGCTGATGACTGTGGGTATTTACATAAGACAAATTAAAGTTTGTTTCGTGCAATAAAAGATGCAATTTTACCTGCGACATATATTAACACTCAGGGAAATAAAGGGAATTAGCCCAAACTCACATGGGCATGTTTTTATCTGTCTCCTGCTGTTTCACTGAGGGCGAATTTATAAGCAGGCTGCTCTATAACCTCTCCTATGTGTCGCATGGCAGGGACACCTTTTTGTGTGGCACTGGGTTCTAACCTGAGTGGGGTACTTTTCGCTTTTACTAACTATACAAACTTGTTCAACAAGGTGAGTTACACTTCAAATAATTAAATAAAATTAAACCTACTTTTAATTACATGCAGGTCACCTACATTAGCTAAAAAAACATGTCACTTCAAAACAACATAATACTGAAATAGAACATATTCACAATTTACAATATACACAATTGTCTCTATTGGGTGAATTTACAGTCTTTTCACAAGCTGTTCAGTATCTGCTGGTATTTCTTGTGTATATGGCAGTTGACCTACTTACAGTTTGTTTACCGGGCACGCCGGTGGAGACTGCCATTGTGGTTGGCGTGCTCGTTACGGGGACAGGCATATATAATTTCCTTATACATTTCTGTAATGTCACGCTGTTCTGGTCGGCACGTTGCTTTTACACACATGCTGTTTTTATAACACTATGTCACTATGACGTCCTTTCGTCTCGTTAAACCCCACATTAAAATTACTTAATCACTTTCGAGTTCTGTCTTTCTTACAGGATAATCGCCTGCCCCCCTTATTGATTTTGCGGCCGCTTAGTGGTATCTCTCCGCGATCGCAAAGCTGCATATTTAGGGTAGGGCTATGTGAATTTATGAGTTGACCTCCACTTATTCTCTCTGTACCTGCCACCTTGGTTTTGAAAGTTCGTGCGGCAGGTACATGGAGATAACTCTCGCCTGTGGGGCTTGGCACTCTTACCTGGCGCGATGACTTTGTCCTGGTCGAGCGGGGTTGAGGGTTCGGTATTCATCTGTACCTCGCCTGTCAGACTGGGTTCCTACAGTTCTGCTATCTGGCTCGGCTTATCTGCTTTGGCTGCTGCGGCAGGCTGAGGCAAGGATAGGATATCGCCCTGGGCCTCACTTGTGGAGTCGGGCACCTATGCCCTGTCGAAATGAGACAGATTGGCACCGCTGTCCATCACTGCATCTGCGCTCATCTGCTTCTTCGGCTGCAGCAGAAGGTGGAGGCAAGTGCTGGACATTTCCCTGGGCCTCGCCTGCGGGGTCGGGCACCTCCGTCCTGTCGAGACGAGATAGATCGGCACCACCATCTGGCACTGCGTCACTGCGGGGCTCATCTTCAGTGGAACACGAGCATCACGGTCCAGGGGAGATCGCCACGAGAGCTGAGACCAGCTGGCTCGGGAACTCCCCCATGGTTATCTGGGTGGCTGGTATCTAGATGGCGTGGAGGGTATAGTCCGGATGGACATTGTTCCCCTCGGTAGTCTGTAGATTTCTGCAGTGATGACTCCCATAGGTGTCGGCCCTCCAGTGGTGACTGATGACAATGACCCATCGTCGACATCTTGGGGGTGATTGTCGCCAGCCGTGAGCGTACTTTTCAGAGCTGGTCATTTTCTTTGTGGGTAGCTGGGTCCTGGATGGGGCTCAGTTTCTGCTTATTCGTTTAGGGTCTCCTTCTACGGCTCGGCTGGTGTTCCCCTACCTGCAGTTGTTGGAGGCAAATGGGTTATTCTTTCCTCCTAGCTGGTGCAGGGCAATGTGTGGTGCGGACTCGTTTGTGGTCCCAGCTATTCGTTATCGGGTCTTGATGCCCAAGTTGGATGTGGCTCTGCCCACCGTTGATGATTCTTTGTTTCTTCTTCAGCCAGGGTTGACCGAGAATTATCTCTTCGCTGATGTGAGGTGCCACTAAATACTCGGCCTAATGGGTCTGGTAGCATATACTAAAAATGGAGTTTGATCACGCCTTCCATCTTTAGTATGCGGTCTGGTTGGGCCATGTGTACTCTCCTCCTTCCGGTTCTGATGTTGGCTTGCTGGTTCTTGGTGAGCAGGCTGTTCTGTATAAAATTGCCTGTGGCTGCTGTATCCAGCATCGCCATGGTAGTTCGCCGGTTCCGCTTCACTGGGATACGAGGGGCGTCGGACGGGCCAGGTTCTTTGGACAACATCTGGAGAGCGACCTGATGCTCGGGCTGCTCCTTGATGCAGTGCTTGCCTCCATTAGGGCTTCTATTTCGGGTTTTGTCTAAGGCCACTTTGGCCTTAAGATTTCTCTCGGTCTCTCTGGCTCGTTCAACAAGTTCTTCCTATTGTCTGCAGGCGGAGAACTTGAAGGAAGTTTCTTAGGTTGGAAAGTAACATTCTAACAATAGTGCGGACGCATCCTTCCTCACTGCCTTAGGGCATAATTTCCCGGATACATCTGAACATTGTCTGATAAAGATCTCGGCTTCATCATTGACTGTCTGGTATTTTCCACGGAATACTGAGGTTAATCTGGCGAACACCTCCTCCTCTGAGAACTGGGTTGCGAGTCTGCTGTATACTTGTTCCCGTTCGATAATGAACTCGCCATAGCGATTCCACAATTCAAGGGCTTTTCCCGACAGCTGCTTTTAGGTGCGAGTCATCCATTGTTTGGAAGGAATGCTACTGGTGTTAAATTCCCTCTCGCATTCCTCGATGAACACGACAGGGTCTTCTTGTGGGTGGCTGGTGAACTCTGGCAACTGCATTTCATCGGTGTGTTTAGCACGGTACTGGAAGCGTGGTGTACTGTGTTGTTAGGTCTGTATTCCTGTGCCCGACGACACACTTTGCAGTGGTAAACTACCCCTGATTGCATGATTCTCTCGTCAGGCTTGTCTAAACAGGTGTGATGGAAGGTCTGAGCACATCTTACACAATGCACTGTGTTAGTGCCCCGCCCTTCACAGTTATACCAGTTGCATCTAGTGGCTTGCTGCAAGTGGCAGGCTTCACAGCGGTATTGAAGGCCGTCTGTATATCTCAGTGCGTCGTTCCACCCCAGACAGCAATAGTGATAATGTGCCTGGCAATGAGCTCGCTGGATGTTGTATTGGCCTAGGCTGGTGCACATGGCCTGTCACCACCTTTCGGTCGTATTTTCTCAAAGTTCGTCGGCCATGGTGGCGGCCTCTGCTGGGTTCACTGTGTTCTCCCCTCCTTCGGGCATCGTGTGGGATTAATTCGATCACCACAGGGTGTTTCGAGACTCAATAAAGTTTGGTCTGGTTTCTGGGTTGCTTAGCCTGGCTCGTTCTCTTATCTCAGGTCATGCTGACCTAGTCCTGCTAATCGAACACAGTTAAACTAGCAACGGCCTCACGTTGAGCGCCACTAAAATCCCTTAAAATCCCTCTTTAGATGTTCGATGGCCTAGTGAGAGGGATGCCATATCAACAGTGGGGAAGTTTTTAATTCTGTGCCAGGTCAGTTGCGCAGGTTGGGAGCGGGCTCTACTGTGGAGGCGTCTGTAGAATGACTCGTCGGTCTTACACTGGCCCCTTATATAAGGTAGGGTGCATCGGGCGCCTACTTGGTACAAGTCTGTGAGGGCGAGGTGATGCCTCTGAGCATTGAACACATGGGTTCGGGCTAGCTTACACCTGGTGTCACTCCCTTGCAGCAGATACTGGCCGTGGCTGAAAGACTTAGGTTCCTTCTGGAGCGCATGGCTGGGCAGGTTGCCTCTGCTGTCGCCTGCTGGCGACAGGGGTATCAGCTGGCTGGCGGACACATGATCGGCTGATGCAGGTGCTTTGCTGGTGTCTTCCAGGTCGAAGGGTAACACTCCCAAGGAGGAGAGTGCACCCTTGGCGGAGTAGTTCGACAGCAGGGTGAGCAGCTCCAGGAACCCTAACTAGGAGGCCAAATGGATTGTAGTAGTGGAGTGAGACTCCACTAATTGTCGGGTGGCTTGTGCTATCTCCCATGGGGACTTGCAGCTGAGAGCTGATGTGGGTTGATTACTTAGGGGTTGGCGAGATGCAAGGATAGTATCTGTCCTCTGGGCATTCCTCCTGCTCCCTTGTCTGTGAGCGAACGTCATGGACAGGAAAGGTGCTAATGTTCATCCAGTACAGTGCAGCAGGCAACAAACCCCTAGCTAAAGTGACTCCAGAAGTAACTGTGTCAAACCTCGTTAGGCCTGGTACCCACTTCGGTGAGTTTATACGCTCTGGAGGGAATGGGTTAGCTGTCTTGGCCCAGATGATTCGTTGTGTGTCTTTCTAGTTGTTGGGGCTCTACAGTAATTGTGCACCAGGTACCTTCATGTATTGGGTCCACAGTATTGGTGGCAGCTGAACATGATCTTGTGTGTGATATACATGCAGTCCTGGTTAGGTGATAACTGCAGTTACTTTACTTCGGAAAATGTTGCCAATTTACGGTCCCCTGCCTCACCCTTCGAGAGTGTCGCTTACCAGGTTGGGAAAATACAGACATTCACTACAGAGCAAGGAAAGACAGAAGTTAGCTAGACTACTTGTTTTCTTCCCTTGATAATAGAAACACAATGACCCTTACTACCTCCTACCTCTACACGCACTAGGTATTCAATGGACTTTGTACAAGAGCAAGACAGGTAACGACGCATGTCGGCTTGAGGAGCCTGGCTTGAAGAATGGACGAGAGCTGACAATTAAGTAGTTGTGAAAAGAACTGGACCCTAATTGTGGCTGGTAGTCCTGAAGGGACCCGGGGTACCACATGTTGTGTACATGTCGGGTGTGTCGCCTATTGACAGCAAGAGTCCGGGGATAGCGACTACTCTTCGGCTGCTGTGTGAGGGAAGGTGTCGTTGGCTGAAAAACTGGTAGAAGACTGGAATTTCGGGGAGAGTTCTGAGGAGGACTGTGGCTGTGCAGTATACAGCCTTAGCACGACTTCTGCAGAGGCGAGCTACGTGGACAACTGACATTTCTGCTGGGTCCATGGTGTTATATCCCTCTGGGTTTGGGGGTTCCCCTGGGCTTCGTTTACTTTCGGTAATCTTCGGCCGCCTCCCCTTCTGGTTCGGGCTGGGTGGCACCACTGCTGCAATCTCTTCACAGGGTGGTGACCAGGAAGATTTGAAAGTGATTGCTGGCGGTGTCTGTCTCTTTCTTAGGGACAAACTTTTGCATACCGCTGCTGCTTCTCAAGGTGTTTACAATTTGCGGGGGCGTTCGCCATCGTCGAAGCTGAAGACGGGAGCTTGCTCCTGTGTTCGGCCGCAAATTTCTTACGATTTTTTTTGTTAAAAAAAAAAAAAAAATTTGGGAAATATTTTTTTTGTAATATTTTTTTTAAATTAATTTTTTTTGGAATTTTTTATAATTTTTTTACATTTTTCAAAATTTGAATTTGACCTTCACCGTAACCTTATACAGGTAAACAAAATGGCTTTCGTATAAGTGAAATGCAAGAGCATGGTGTTTATGTACTGGCCTACAAAATGGCTGCCATCACAAGATCCTTCGATAGGGGACTGAGTTCGAGCCTTGGAACTATACAAAATATTAATTATCTTTCGTACTTTGACAAAATCTGGTAATTTACTTTACCTAGTGATGTACATGAACCTAATATTAGCATGGTTATGATAAATGAATGACACTGAAGTAATAATAATAATTTATATATTTTACCTTTCTTTAACAGATGTGATAGACGAGTCATACAGTCTCATTTAAACATAATTATTCCAGCGTGTAGGTAGCATGCGTGTGTGCGTACATGTTACTTGTAGTCTGTGTATGATTCGCCTAGTTGCTATGATCCGTCTCTAACCCTTCATACACGACGACCTCTCTCTCTCTCTCTCTCTCTCTCTCTCTCTAGAGTATATTGTAATTGTTATCATTCTGTCTGTCTCAGTTGCTATTCAGACTTCGACAAGTGAACAGTGGCTTCATCTTCGGCAATGGAAAATAATCGGGAAAGTTATTTGTTTCGTTACTGTAAGAAGACTTTTTTTTCTTAAATGCAGTCATATTCGACGAGCATGGAACTTGCCACCACTACGATGTCAGGTGAAAGGATGCTGGATGGAATATAAGAAAACCGAAGTGGAATGGTAGCGCATGATACATTTCTCCGTCAGGGTGCCAGGTAAAAGGTTGTTAGAAGGAATATGAGAAAACCAAGGTGGAATTACTGTTGTACTGACCAGGATGGTCTGGTCTTGTCTCGTACTATATGAAGTCTCGTAGAGTGTCTGGCACTTGTGCAATATGCGCTGGTTGGTTGGAAAGTACTTATAACTTGTTTGCTTTAGATTTTATATATTTTTTATTTCTGTTTGCGATGGTAAGTGGCAGTGTTGACCTTATCGTTCTCCATACTTCACGACTCTGTCATAGTATTTTACTTTAGTCTAATGTTACCTATGTTGTTCGTCGCTTGGTTGAATTTGTGTGTCTCTGTAGCATAGCTCGGACGAAGGATGTATGTGAGAAAGATAGTTTTACTATTTATTTTGCTGTACTAGCCAAGGCTACAACGACTGTTTTTTCAGACGCACAGTGTTGCCTATCAATGCATAATGTGTTGTACAGTTCTCGTCATTTGTACAATATATGTTGGTAGGTGATAATAACTACTTTTCTTTTATTTTTATGCCTGCTAGTATCAGCGTTTCGAGAGTGTATTTTTTTCGGTCTAACGTAATGTATAGTGTTATTTGCCTGCGCAATATGCAGCGGTCGGGGTGAGTTTATAACTATTTAACTTGACATTTTTTAAAAATATCTAATCATCAATATATATTAGTGACATAGACTTTTGCATGATCAGTGGTTTTTATACACTATGTTTAGTAGCAAGCAAAGTATAATGTAATGTTACATTAACTTTGGTGATAGATAGTATACACCAATTAACATATTGTAGATTTTTTAGGTTGGTTCGTGTGAATATAAGTTATTTTTCCTGTTGGTGGTCATTCCAGCTGTTTACTAAAGTTCTCGTCGCAATAGTAACACTGATGGGCGGAATGCCTGTCGTACTGATCGGGACGGTCTGGTCTTGTCTAGTATCGTTTTCTAAAGCATCCTACAGCCCCTGACACTTAAGTAATATGTGTTGGTTGGTGCGTGTTTATAACTTGTTTCTTTTACATTTTCTTTTTTTATATATCTGTTTTGTATCTGTATGAATATACTATACGCAAAGGTAAGTGTTCTTCATGTAGGAATTCAGTCATATGGCCTGAAGGCTATCTTGGCCCTAGCAGGTGCTGTATGACCTTGGAACCTTAGATAACACACACTCGGCTAGTGTTATTCGTTAAACTTGACAAGATCTGCACGGTGCTTGCGTCGTCACCCAACCATCTGAACTGTCTTACATATTCCTTAGCATATGACAACAGTCCCGTTCTACTGCTAGTGATGTACACTGATTGTATTGGACTGTTTCAGTTGGTTTGTAAGGAAGTTATTTGCTAGTTTATTATACTGTCAAGAAAAGTCTGGTATTGTATAGCATCGTTCATTTTTTTTTCATTCAATATCTGGTTGTTAAGAGTTAGCCATGTTAGCGATGACTCGAGCTGTCGTCCTTGTGTAGGACTGATGGTGATCGTTTATATTAATATATGTATATTTTTAAAGTTACTATGGCTACGTGCTACATGTATGTATTACATTTGTATATATCTTGTTTTTTGATATCTCAGTTTGTTGTAAGTTACCCTTCCTGAATTTTATTTATGTATATATGTTTCATATTTACTTGGTTCGGAAATTATAGCTAACTATACATAGGACATATATATGCGCATGTAGTCATTTTCGTTGTCGATGGTGAGAGCTTCGGTATGTATTGCTCAAGCAGCTCATCGATATGGAACAGAGTTTTAGATACTATACAAAAAAACTATTAATTATCTTTCAGCGTTTGACAAAAATCTGTTTTTTTTTTGTCAGTGGTGGAGGTGAACTTAATATTGACAAGGGTTAAGATAAATGAATAACACCATAATCATTTACATACTTTTACCTTTACTTACAGACTTGACATAACACAAATACATAATCATATTTGATACATGCATGATATAGTGCTCATTCAAGTGAAACCTTTATGCTGAATGTTTTAGAAGAAGAACAATATCTTATATGAGCATTCAAGTCACCCTTATTCGAATATACTGCACTGCAGTTATCACATGGGTATATCTTGTAGATGGTAGTAAATTTGCAGTTGCTATCTTCATTTTGTTTGGCCCAGCTGCGCTTCCTGAATGTCTTGCCACAATACTTGCACTCGCTTCCTGATGAACGACAAACATACCATTTGCATGCATTGTTATGTCTATACACACTATCACTTCGGGTAAACATGACATCACAGGTATCACAATGGAACATTTTGTATGCTGGGCTGAACTATAACTTGTGTTAAAAGTATTTCCACAGTAGTTACATTGATGTCATATCGCTTGCATCGACTCTTCAGGATACCTTTCTGTTGACCATGTTGTAGTCGGTAAATCTTCAGCTATTGGTTCCGTCTTCATATTATAGCAGGGCGCACGATTGTAGTAGTTGCGTTGACATCGTAATCTGTGTAGTAGCTCTTCAATATACCTTGCTGTTGATGTCGATGTTGGTGATGGTGAGTCTTCATCCATTGATTCAGTCTTCATATTGTAGTAAAATACAGCTTTCCAACACAGCACTCAACAACAGAATGATCTTCATTTTACATGACGCTCACTTATATGTATTGTACACATGTCAATTTGTATTGCTTGTCTCGGCTTTCCTCAGTGGAAGACTGGTGGTTTATGATAGGCTACCAGCTTCACTAGTGCCGAGACACTTTCAAAAGCCTCGCGTTAAATGTAAGGCTCCTTTATCGTTGTCCTTTATGTTAGATCACGATGATGAAACACTTTCGCGAGCCTCGCATAGCATGATAGGCTCCTTCATCCTTGTGTATGGTGATTTCATTTATGATATACTTCTCGTTTCGCCAGTTACGAGAGCCTTGCATAACATGTTAGAGTCCCTTTATCATTATGTGCGGTGTTGACCTTTATGTCAGCTTTGTTAGTGTCGAGACGCTTTCGAGACATCTTAGGCTTCTTTATCGTTGTGTGCGACAGCGCCCTTTATGTTAGGCCTGCGAGAGCCTCATGTAACCTGTTAGACTCCTTTATGCCCAGTGGTGTTCTTTCTTTATTACATCGTTAGTTTGCATTTATGCTTTATGTCTCTTCGCATTGTAGGCATATGAAAATGATGTTACAGTAGTGATGTGACTGTTCCCGCCATTGTTTTCATAATAGTGTGCGTTGCCTTTAATGCTTTATCATTGTGTATGGTTGGGAAGACTCTGAGATAACACTCGCGCATATTTTGGGAAGACACTGAGATAACANTTGGGAAGACTCTGAGATAACACTTCTGGTTTGGCATGCAAGAGCATGATCATATCATAGGAAGGACTTAAATGATAATCTAATTTGGGAAGACTTAACCCTTTCGAGATGACGGGAGTGATGTTATGAAGTTGCCGAACGTATCTTACAAGATACGAAACTTATCATGGGCACCTATGCTTGTAGGGCTTAAATGAATCTGTGATAATTTTTTCTACATATAGGACATAAATAACTCTACGATGATTTGTGTTGTCAGGAACGATATATATACAGTAGAACCTCGATTATCCAGGGTAATGGCGGGGAGGGGTAGCACGGATAATTGAAAACCACGGTTAATCGAGACACTTTTTATGTAACGAATTACATATGTACTGTAATATGGGTGTACAATGTCATGTTATAACGTTATCACTGCTTGAAATATGAAGTAATGAGTCTTTGTTTTTTGCAGTTTGAAATGGTTTTCCTTACTTCAGTTCTAATTTTTCTCAAATTCATGACGTCATGGAAGTCAAAATTTTCCTGTTCGCAGAAGTTCAGGAGGATATCAACTGCTTCCATTGCTTGACTTGGCTGAATTTTTTCTTCTTCACTGCCAACACTGTCATCATTGTCATTCTCATCGTCCTCTGAATCATCCTGTTGTGTAGGTGGAGTACTGCTTTGTGCTGCCATAACGAGCTGTTATGTCACTGTCACTTAGACGTTCGAATCCCTCTTCATTGACATCTTTTTGTAGCCAATCAACAATATCCTCTTTATCAACGTTAGTGAAATCTGGAATTGATGTGGCATGCTCAAGACAAGCTTCTATATCCCCCCTCTTCTATATTTTCTTCATCATAACCTAGATCTAAGATGTTTGCCCACGAAAGTCTTAACGTACTTGCAGGTACGTTTTCCCAAGCCTTACATACTGCGAAAATAGCGTCTTTAATGGTCCACTTTTTCAGAAAATCTTTCAATGAATCAAAATTGTAATTTTCCTGTAAAATAAAACGGAGAAAAATCTTTTTGTACCTTCTTTTCAAACAGGAAATCACGCCTTGATCCATTGGCTGGATTAAGGAAGTCACGTTAGGTGGTAGGTAGTAGACAAAAATTTGACCATCCTTTGTTTTCAGGGTAGAGGCTGAGGGGTGTGAAGGGGCATTATCAAGCAGAAGAACAGCTTTTTTTGGTATCCCTTTCTCATCCAGAAATTTCGTTACAGATGGTACAAAAACGTTGAAAAACCATTCACGAAAAATAGCCTGGTTCATCCAAGCTTTTGGGTGATTGTAATAGTCACATGGAAAACATCTCATTTCTGTTCCTTTAAAAGATCTTGGTTTTTTAGCTTTCCCAATTACGGTTAATTTGAGCTTGTGTGTCCCAGTCGCATTTGAACACGTCATAATGGTCAGTCGTTCTTTGCTAGATTTGTGTCCAGGAGCTGATTTTTCAGATCGCGCAGCGAGTGATTTTGAGGGTAGCATTTTCCAGAATAGACCTGACTCATCTGCGTTGAATACTTGGTCAGGGGACAGGTTCAACGTTGAAAGCAATGAATTGAATTCCTCATTGAACAATGTTGCAGCAGTCAAATCTCCACTCAGAGATTCGCCTAGAATGCCCAACTGTCTTATACCGTGTCGAGTTTTGAACATAAATAACCAGCCCTGGGAAGCATTAAATTTTTCCTCAATTTTCAAATTTTCATGAAACCATTCTGCCTTTTCACGAACCATTGGCCCAGAAATCGGAATTCCTTCAGTACGCTCCTGTTTAAACCATTCAAAAAGAGCAGATTCCATGTCAGATAACGATGACTTTTTCATAATTTTTCTCGCAGCTGATAGCTCAGAAGTGGATTCTGCAGAAGATATGAACTTGAAAATGTCATTTTTTTGCTTGATTAAGTCACGCACGGTCTGTTCACCCACACCGATTTCATCCGCAAGTTTTTTTGCACTTTCACCACGATCTACAGCACGGTTTATAATCGATACTTTTTTCTCTAGAGGAAGCACGACACGTTTACGTTTAGCACTCATTGTTGACCGCTCGGAAGAACTATGTAAAGCCACGGCCAGAACCAAACTGAGAAGTGTGAAATGAACAATTGAGCCGTTTGAAAAGGATAAGAAGAGGGGGCAATTTCTTAGACTAAAGTATGGCCACTTACTAGCTAAATTCCTAGAAAATTTTAATAAAGGTTCGGCTGCATTTTTTTCTCGGTAGTACCGGGACTCTGTCTGAAGTTTCTAGGAACTTATATACATCAAACTTCCTGCTTACTCGCCTATGCCTTTCCTTTGTGCCTGTACGTTTTTTAGAATTGAACCCCTTACAAAAACAAAAAAAAAAATTCTCCCGGAATAGTGAGCACGGTTAATTGCGAACACGGATAATCGAGACACGGTTAATAGAGGTTCTACTGTGTATATATTATGAATTTGTCACTTGTATGTTAAACAGTTCGGAAATTACGAGCACCTATGATTATAGGGCTTAAATGATTCTCTAATAATATTTTTTTTTCATTGTCGACGGTGTGCTGTGTATCGGAACCTGCTATGCTTATATGCTGGGTGAAGTTATATGATAAGAGGGTAATGAATACGAGCATTCTTCAGCAATGATGAATATGAACATTCTTCAGCCATGATGAATGGCTTGTATGTGTTTATGTATGTGTTGATATCCCTTAGCCAATCAGAGCCTCGCGCAGCATGTTAGGTAAAATCCCTCCTTTCCCAAAAAAAAAAAAAAAGTAGTCACTATGCTATATTGTGAGATTAATTATAAACAATTCCAATGCAATAGTGTGCGTGAATAAGTTTAACATATGGAAATCGCATCCGCTGATACATGGTGTCCCATGCTGCTGCTGCTGCATTGTGGACCGTTTCTCACATGCTATGTCGAAACTAAACACCTGCGTTTGGTAAAGCATCACTTGACCGCAGGACTGCCTCATTGTCACTGAAGGGGTGCAATAACGAAGTCCGGCCACTGCTTGTAGTATTTGCGTTAGGCGTAAGTAGATTGGTTGCTGCAGTGATTTCGACAAAGGGTAACGAAACCTATATTCATATTTTCATAAAACAATCACTCCCAACAGTAGAAGCCGTATCTAGGAATGAATATGTATTTTTTCCCTTTTGGTGTAACTTACTCGGTCAATCTTTGTGCGCATGTTTTGATGAAATATTTAAAGTTACGAGAGCCAATCACACACATAGTCCCTTCGCGATGGGAGCAAGACCAACAACGGACGGGTCTGGTGTATGTGTGTATGTAAGTGTGTACATGAATTTTGCGTACCGATGCCGTGAGCGTATAGCATATGTAAAACGTACTTATCGGGAGGAGTCGCGCAGAGCCTGACTGTTGCAAAAACTAATAATCATACTAGTTTACACATTTTTCCGAAACTCACGTCAGGCTGGAGCGAGTCGTTCGGGCGTCGCGCACAGCCTGGCTGTAGCGAAATATGTTAATACTTTATATATATGTATATATCCGAAACTCGTGCTAAAGTGTGTGTGTGTAATACTAATTTGCGTATTGACTGGTCGAGCGTACTCCGTATTTAAACATATTATTATTTTCTCGTGGCATATCTGTGATACTTGTGTCTTGGAAGTGCTCGCATATTTCAGTGTGCTAATGTGTGTCTGACGCCTTTGGCGTGTCCGACAGTAACGTCCGAATAATTATTTTACAAAGTCTTTTACGCTACACGCTCACTTGTACACGAGGTCTGGGGGACAGAGCTATAACGAACTTGGAATATTTTTTTTTGGAATGCTGCTTATTGTCTTGGAGAGGGGGACGCGCCTGCTGTGTCTAGGGGTAATAATTATTTTTTAACGACGTCCCAATAACTTAAATGTCTGTTGACTGCCCGCGTTTCTGCAGCATTGTGGCGGACGTCTCTGAAGAGTGTGGTGTATATCTAGTATGAAGGACTTAAATTATAATCGAATTTGGGAAGACAATGAGATAACCCTCCCAGCTTGGCATGCAAGAGGGTGAAGTATATCATCTCGTAGGAAGGACTTATATAATATTTGAATTTGGGAATACTCTGAGATAACCATCCTGACTTGGAATGCATACACTTGATAATCTGGTAGGAAGGTCTTCAATGATAATCGAATTTGGGAAGACTCTGAGATAACCCTCCTGGCTTAGTATGCAAGAGTGTGATCATCTAGTAGGAAGGACTTAAATGATAATCGAATTTGGGAAGACTCTGAGATAACCCTCCTGGCTTGGAATGCAGGCATGTGGTGTATATCATCTAGTAGGAAGGACTTAAATCATAATCTAATTTGGGAAAACTCTGAGATAGCCCTCCTGGCTTGGCATGCACAAGCGGGAAGTATATCATCTCGTAGGAAGGACTTATATGATAATCTATTTTGGGAAGACACTGAGATAACCCTCTTGGCATACAATAGCATGCATTATATCATCTCGTAGGAATGACTTATATGTTAATTGATTTTGGGAAGACACTGAGATAACCATCCCGGCTTGGCATGCAAGCACGTAATGTTTATCATCTCATAGGAATGACTTAGATTATATTCGAATTTGGGAATACTCTGAGATAACCCTCCTGGCTTGTCATGCAAGAGCGTAAGTCATATCATATGGTAGGAAGGACTTCAATGATAATCGAATTTAGGAAGACTCTGAGATAGCCCTCCTGGCTTAGCATGCAAGAGCATGATAATCTAGTAGGAAGGACTTAAACGATAATCGAATTTGGGAAGACTCTGAGATAACCCTCCCAGCAGGGAATGCAGGCATGTGGTGTATATCATCTATTAGGAAGGACATAATGATAGTCTAATTTGGGAAGACTCTGGGATAACCATCCTGGCTTGGCATGCACAAGCGTGAAGTATATCATCTCATAGGAAGGACTTATATGATAATCTATTTTGGGAAGACTCTGAGATAACCCTCCCAGCTTGTCAAGCAAGAGTGTAATGTATATCATCTTGTAGGAAGGTCTTAAGTGTTAATTGATTTTGGGAAGACTCTGCGATAACCCTAGCTGTTTGTCATGTAAGAGCATGGTGTATATCATCTCATAGGAAGGACTTAAATGATAATTTAATTTGGGAAGACTGAGATAATCCTTGCTGCTTAGCATGTAAGAGCGTGAAGTTTAACATGTCATCTATCCATTGCATCGTTGCTGCACCCCATCGAAATGGAATACGAGAGCGTGAAGTTTAATATGTCATCTATCCGTTGCGTCACTGCGGCACTGTGTTGATTTAGAAATTGGGAAGACTCTGAGATAACCCTCCTGGCTTGGAATGCAAAAGTGTGATGTAATAATAATACTTTAAATATATTTTCGTAAAATCCCTCAATTCCTCATTGCCCAAAAAGGAGTCATTCCTCCATATAGTGAGGTCATTGAAAAAAATTTAGAAAATTTTTTTTGGAAATTTGGGAAATTTGTAGAAAAAAGGGAAATTTTGACGGTTTTTTTATTTAAAAAAAAAAGGGATATTTCGAGGGGAAAACGAGAAAAAACACATATAAGTGGAATGCAAACGCAGAATTTTTACGTTTTCTTAACAAAGTTGTGTGGCTCCCTGGCTCCCTGTCGTGAACCTGCCTTTAAAACAATTATTTCTAACTACCGAGTATAAAAGAATACCCCAACTTTGAAGGTTTATACTCTATAATATCAAAACCAAACAACGTGGAACGAGTTTGATTATCACGTAGATGTCGCTCGGGCCTCTCACGGTGGTCACATTGAACATTTATGAATGTATGGTAAAAAAACTTCACGGTCCCACGGTTCGTTTGATTGGTCAATCAAGGTTGTAGGTTGTTTGGTTTTGATAATATAGACCTTCAAAGTTGAGGTATTCTTTTATACTCTTTCTGTATAAAAATTTAAAGGTAGTTAAAACTTTATAGTTGAAAGTAAATGGCATGTTGTTTCCTATATAATAATAGATTTTAATTTCAATTTTTTTTATTTTTGGTCAAAATATGAAGATTGTTCAACCCGTCAAATAAAGAATTCTCTTAATGGTTTAGCTGTACGAAAAACAATTTTCTTGCAATAAATTCTAATTATTTTGAAAAGTTTTGAAGAAAAGGGTTTTGTTTTTATGAAGTTTCACAAAAAAACTGGCAAAAGTGAGGGAAAATCAATTTTAAGTTTTCAAATATGAATTTATTTTGAGTCGCAATTTTGTTTTTGACAAGAATATTACCAATATTTATCATTAAAAATGCTTATGTAGACCTAAAATAAAACATTTAAGGTCTAGCGAAATATGTATTAGGGTGAAACAGGAAGTAACAATTTTTTCTATGTTCCTGTTTATAAATAACAGTTTTCTGGCCAAAGTTTTTTTTAAGACCAAACGTTGCGCAAAACCCACACATATATGTCTACTTCCGTCTACTCCCAACAGGAGCACCTACTGACCAAAAATGTCCGCCCTCCAACACCTGGAATTAAACTAGTGATCCCAGAGATCATGTACTAGTAACATTAATAGTTTGTATGTTATGTATTTTTTTTATTTGCCTAGAATAGTAATTTCATACATTTATAAAAAAACGTTTTAACTTATTTATTACATTCTTATTTCAATAATTATTTAAAATTTATTTATAAAGGCTATTTCAAATAATGGTAATGAAATCGAACTCCATAATGTTTTTATGCTTATGGCTGTATTACAAAATTATTCTTGTACAAATTAAGACAAGTAGTTAAAAAATACATCTTATGATGTTTCATTCAGGTCTTTGTCTATATCAATTAAATTTAGCATTATTAAAATAAGCACACATTTATATTATTCACGTTTGTGCTATTTTTGTGATTTATTAATGTGCAATTTTTCACACTACATCACTTTCTGAATTTTTTCTTTGCTTTATTTCTTATAAAGAACATATCTTTTCATGTATTCACCTGCATACTGTTTACAAGTAGATCAATTTTTATCCCTATATATATTCTAGAGAGAATATTGTAGAAAAATATTCTATATTTATTTTATCAAGTATTCTTTAATTAGTGTGATTTTTAAATGCTTTCTTACATACATATATGCAAAAATTATTAATACTTTTCAAGTATACAGTTTTATCATAGTAGTATTATTTTGCATAGTTTAAAATAAATATTTTTATATTTATCACAATAATTATTATGTAGTATAGGATGTCTTGGAAATTTTTTTGAAATATTTCAGTAATGTAATATTTAATAATTTTAGAATTATTAAAATTTTTAAAAGCTAGATTATTATGATTAGGTATTTTTTATTGTGTATCAAGATTACCTTCATTAATATATCACTCTCATGTAATACTTTAAAGTTGTGTAATCTTCATTTTTAACACATTTTATGATAGTATTTATTATAAACTCGTGTAAAATATAAAATCATCACGCGGACGCAATGGTCCCACATGAATGGGTGTTTTATTGAGGAAATATACAGGTTGTAGACTGTATATTATAATGATCACAGGGTCGTACACTTGTGGACAGAGGTTGCCTTGATCAACTATGTCAGTATATTGTGTAGCCGCCTTTAGCGACAATGCAGTCCTGCAGTCGTGTTGTAGATGATCATAAAGGTGTCGGATGTCATCGTGGGGAATAGTGTTCCACGTTAATTTCACCTGTTTTTGCAATTGGTGAATGTTTGTTGCCGGTATTGTAGACCGCACCAAATGCCGTCCCATCATGTCCCACACATGTTCAACGGGGGACCGGTCGGGTGATCGGGCTGGCCAGGGGAGTTAACGAACGCCTTCGAGAGCGTGTTGCGTAACACGAGAAGTGTGTTCACGGGCATTGTCCTGCTGGAAGAAGACAACTCCTTCGTATTGTATAAATGGCAACAAAATAGGCTGCATGATATTCTGGATGTAGCTTTCTCTGTTTTGTGTTGCCTCAACAAACACCAAAGGCATACGGTCATTGTAGGATATTGCCTCCCAGACCATGATCCCAGGAGTTGGTTCTGCATGTTACTGCCATATACATGATGGCTGTTGCCACTCTCTTGGTCGACGCCGCACTCGCAATTGACCAAGGCAGAATCTGCTTTCGTCACTAAACACAACTCCGCACTATTCATCCCTCCATTTGCGTCGTTCGTGACACCATCTGAGGCGTGCTGCATGGTGATGAGGTGTGAACGGGAGACTGGCGAGTGGTTTCTTGATCGTAGCCCAGCATCCAGCAAATTGTTGGGAGATGGTCCTAGCAACCTGGGTGCAACAGTGGCCCTAATCAGCGCGGCGGTTGCCATGCGATCAGCAATGGCTGCTGCTCTGATGCGGAGGTCCATGCGGGAATCCGTATGCCGCTGCCGTCCGGTACCAGGTTGACGAGCTTGTGCACCATCGTTGGACTACAGACACCACCAATGATGCACAGCAGACACTTCAAGTCCTACGCATTGGACAATTCTTCGGAAGGACCATCCTTCCTCAGGCCCACAACACGAACTCATTAAAAGTCCGTTAATTGTACCAAGTGTGGTATTCTATGCCATCATGGCATGTCTACAATGCTTACTACACACAGGCTAATGCTTGACACTACAGAGGCTACTCTTTCACCGAGTCAACTACAGTTGTATTGGGCTTAGCGGTGTTATGCCTAGTACGCGGTTCCTACTCTGTCCACAGCACAGCAGTGTTAATCACCGCTTTAGAGGTTTATGAAACTTTTATTATTACATACTTATTTAATATTTTCATTTATAAGTATTTANCTCCTGCTCTGCCTCACAGCACATCACTGTTAATCACCGCTTTAGAGGTTTATGAAACTTTTATTATTACATACTTATTTAATATTTTCATTTATAAGTATTTATATTAATCATAATTCTGTCTTGATTTACTGAAGACATATTATTAAAATATGTATAAATATCTGATATACATTATTTTAGAAAATTAATACTAACTATTGAACAAGTTTTATGGATACTGTAATACTTTATGATGTTTCTAATTTTAGTTACAAATTCATTAATATTTGCATATTTTACTATTATACATAGATTTGGATACAAATTAATTTATTAATATTAAACTTTTATTTTTTTTTACAAGCAAACAATTTAAAATGAACAAATTGCTCTCCAATTTCAATAATACTCAAGTTTTTAGAAATCCCATAATACTAATAATAAATTACAATATATAAATCATCTCAGTTTATTATTACTGATGGTATATTTGGAATACAATTTTCATACACTTAGATAATAGGTTTTATATAACATTACATAAAAAAATTCCAATTTTATTTTCAATTAAAACTAATTAATTATCTATATACTACATGTATACATTGTTATTCTCTTGTTTAAGCTACATTTTTAAATTTACAGTATTTAAAGAAAAATCAATGATAGCAAAATTTTATATAAATTTAGTTCATAAGTGTTTTTAATATAGATATGGGAATTTTTATCTGTTTAATTAAAATTAACGTAGTTTCAGGACAGTTTCAGTATTCATTTCTGTGATGTAGAAGTATTCACTGAAGTTGTGAAAATGTATGATTTTATGCGTGATCTCCAGACCTGGTGAAGGTGAAGTGAGTTGAAGGTGGAGCAGCATCTGAAGGCAGGGGCGGGAAAAATGGGAGAACTCTGAGAAAACCGCCGGCCAACGTCAACATCTGCCATTATTTCTCACATGCAAAAATCGGGGAGGCCCCACTGAGAATCGAGCCCGTTTTGTCTTGGTGGGAGGCGAGTAGCTTGACTGCTACACCACCACGGTTCCTAGGGTCAGATAGAGACTTGAGAGACAAAGCAGATATGTAGGCGTGTGGAGCAGCTCCTGGTATCTGCCAGTAAAATCTAATTTAGGACGTCCAGCGCCGAATGGTCGTCGAAAAGCTGCGACAGAAGTTCCGGGGGGCTTTGTTGTATCATCTCTTCGGTCTAGAGACAATGATACCTTCATTTATACCTTGAACTATATCAAACACCATTCTTGTATGTAAAAGTTATGAAATATTTCTCCGATGGATGTGTACTTTTTGATTTTTAGACATGTTATACACTGCAGAGCCAAAAAAACTGGTATAGCCGTGCATATGCAAATAACAGAGGTATGGATCCAATCAGAGTAACGCGATGCGGTCGGCAGCGCCTATATAAGGCAACAAGCGTCTGGCAAAGTTGTTAGATCGGTTACTGCTGCTCCAATGGCAGGATATCAAGATTTAAGTGAGTTTGAACGTGGTGTTATAGTCGGCGCACGAGAGATGGGACATAGCATCTCCGAGGTGGCTATAAAATTTGGATTTTCGCGTACGACCATTTCACGAGTGAACCGTGAATATCGGGAACACGGTAAAACATCAAATCTTCGACATCACTGCGGCCGGAAAAAGATTGTGAACGAACGGGACAAACGACGACTGACGAGAATCATTAAACGTGACAGATGTGCAACCCTTTCTCAAATTGGCGCAGATTTCAATGCTGGAGCATCAACAAGTGCCAGCATTTGAACTATTCAACAGACCATCATTGATATGGCCTTTCGGAGCCGAAGGCCCACTTGTGTACCGTTGCTGACTGCACGACACAAAGCTTTACGCCTCACCTGGGCCTGCCAACACCGCCATTGGACTGTTGAAACAGGTTGCAACACGTTGCATGGTCTGACGAGTCTCGTTTCCAATTGTATCGGGCGGATTGACATGTACGGGTATGGAGACATCCTCATGAACCCATGGACCCTACATGTCAACAGGGGACTGTTCATGCTGGTGGAGGCTCTGTCATGGTATGGGGCGTGTGCAGTTGGCGTGAAATGGGATTCCTGATACGTCTAGATACGACTCTGACAGGTGACAGATACGTAAGCATCCTGTCCGATCACCTGCACCCATTCATATCCACTGTGCATTCCGACGGACTTGGACAATTCCAGCAGGACAATTCGATACCCCACAAGTTGAGAGTTGCTACCGAGTGGCTCCAGGAACACTCTTCTGACTTTAGACACTTCCATTGGCCACCTAAATCACCAGACATGAAAATTATTGACCATATTTGGGATGATTTGCAACGTGCTGTTCAGAAGAGATCTCCACCGCCTTGCACTCCTATGGATTTGTGGACTGCCCTGCAGGATTCATGATGTGAATTGCCTCCTGCATACCTTCAGACATTAGTTGAGTCCATGCCACGTCGTCTTGTGGCACTTCTGCCTGCTCGCGGGGGGCCCTACAAGATATTAGGCAAGTGTACCAGTTTTTTTGGCTCTTCAGTGTAAGTAATTAGGTAGATGGCTTTACTACAAACATTACGCTTTTCACCAAAATTCACTATTCTTGTATTGACGTCCCTAGCGGGTATTAACTGATACGCATTTGACGTACTGGTGGTTTATTCTCGAGCATATTTCACTTACGTTTGATTTTATCTTGCCTTGTTAAAACAAACAAAGCAAGTATCTCAACACTGTCCATGGACGAAACTTTCCTTTTTTTTAACATGAAATATCTTGTGAATGTTTGTTGCGGTCACACGATGAAACGTGTCTACCAAGTATGTTGTTGGAGAGTACTGGAGCTCGCCGACTGTGACAGCCCTGACTGCGCAATGCTGGCGCCTCAGCTGCGTAACGATGTACAACAGAGCATCTGTGTAATAAGCACGCGAGCATAGCATGGCACTAGGTAATGACCGCAAACTTCTTTTCAGATTACTTGCAGCTCCCAACTGTGATCGCGCGCGCGCGCACACACACACACACACACACACACACACACTTACATACACACATCGCCGATAAGAGAGTCTCACATTCTACGCTATGTTTCATTATCCCGTGCTTTCTGTTTACATTTTCCTATTTACTTAGACTAGTAGGAATGCAATTCTAGACTGTTTACCGGGAATAAGTTTTTACTTTATCATGTCAAATTTCAAAGTAAATTTAGGGACTATCATGAGATAGGAATAATTATTCATGCCAATATAAATTACCTATGAACAAAATTTTTTAGAGAAATTACCGTTCAAAATTAAAACTGCTTCAACACGGTGTAGTTCTAAGTATCGCTGATACGATAAACTGGATTTGAAAGTCTTTAACAGTAGTCGTAAACCGTAAGTGAAAATACGTGGTATAAAATACTGATAAAGTAATGTCAGCAAAAAACAGCATTTTGTTTGAAACCTGAGATATGTTAATTTATTTAAAAATGTAAATCTAGACGAATAACTAGTTGCGTAAAAGTGAGCTTTTTTGGCTACATTTACACTATTGTTTGTGAAAATTGCAACACCCAGAAAGAATGGCCCGAATGTATCCAAACTCGGAGGATGTGTAGAACAGTGTACCAGCGATAAGTGATTACGATTGCAGAGAGGTGGCGTACACATAGGTCCAGCAGAGCCCTTTTCTGTGTGACTGGAAATGTCCGTGTTACGCCAAGCTCAGTCAGTGAAGAGCTGTCAAACGAAGTGAAAGCAAGTGCCAGTATGCCTCGTCGTTGTCAAAGGGCGCCATATCAGCATGTAGGTGAGTTTGAATGGGGCAGAATGATCTGTTCGGCTCGTACAGGGCATGCTGCTACGACACATGCATCACGCGTGTGTGACACCAGTGGGTAGAAGAGCGTCGTAAACGGCGACGAGCGAGTACTGGACCACACAACGTGACCACAGCACGGAATGACCATCATATTATCCGCATGGCAGTAACGGACCGTACAGCCTCAACCACAGTGTTGTCTCGACACTGGAGTACTGCAACAGGCATGGGCCTATCGCATGCCATTGCGTCTTCTTCCATTGTCCAAAAACCACAAACGCCTCAGCCTGCAATGGACACGTGAATGCCGGTGCTGGCGTGCTAAGTGGCAAAATGTAGTTTCTTCGGACAGGTCCTGCTACAAACTGTCCCACAGTGATGACTACTTATGTTTTAGACACTACTGTATTGACTAAAATCTGGCAGCCTAAAATGTGAAGTGACATTGAGGACAAACGCCAAACGATCACAGGTTAAGGACGCCACTGCATACAACATGTGATATTGACTCCCGTGTATTGAAGACCATCTGAACAGTAACCACTAGACCAGGAATGTTCTAGAGCCCGAGGTACTGCCCATCTTTCAGGCAACTCCACATGCCATATTTCAGAAGGACAATGCCCGGCCACGCATGGCGAGGATGAGCAAGCCTTCTTCAATGAACGACAGGTATTACTTATTCCCTGGCCTGCACGTTCGTTGACATGTCACCCATCGAACATGTCTTGGTTATGGTTGGTAGGCGACTTGTTCGTCACGGACCTCCAGCAACCACTGTTGATGCTTTGTGGATTCGCATACAAACCGCGTTGAGGGAGATTCCCCAGGAACATATCCAGTTCATTTTGATTCCCTTCCATGACGTTTAAGGTCTCTTGTTGCAGCACGTGGGGGCTTTATACCATACTGAATTCTCAAGGAAAGAGATCATATACAGTTCTGTAATCATAATCAATTGTGTATTGTCATGTATCTAATCTTTGGTATCATGTTTATTTCAATTACGCGTATCCTTCTTTTGTTGCATTTTTCATAAATGTTAGTGTAATATGTAATTGTAAACACTGATAATTATGCCAATCTGCAAGTCATAAGACGGTTTAAACAGCGTAATATATATATCAGAATTAATCAGTTTTGAAAATATAACAAAACTCACGCAACAAGAAAAGCAAGGTAATTGTAATCTATAAGTAACAGAAACATCAAGTGAATAACGTTAGCTCTTTTACCTTATCTGCTATATGAAATATTTTTCAAAGCTTGGGTTGTTTTATAAAAGTTAATGCTGTGGCGATATAGCAGAAACTTACATTTACAGGACACTTCCTAAAAGTCTCTTCACAGGTTCGTAACTACTGTATCAAGAGACGAATATGGAGACGGCCTTCATGTTAAATAAAATGAGGCCTGGTCTTTACTAATAACAAAATTGTGACTACTAGACTATAAAAGTTCGTTTGCTCGCAGTCTTCTGTTGTGTAATTTAGTGAATTACCACAGAGCGGTAGGGGTTTTAATGTTCAATAGTGTGCAGGTCATAGGTTATAGTTCTTCAAGGATGTGTATATGTGTCATTTATTTAGTTTATGTTGTATTGAACGAGGAATATGACATCAACCGATAAGCTTTGACAACAGGTTCATTACGAGTGAAGAGATTTGGGTGGCTCTTAAAATCGTGGCCTTGAGAGCCGATGAGCAAGAAGTGAGGTGAGTATGGAGCAGCACTGGAATGAAATGGCGGGGAAAACGGGAGATCACTGAGAAAACCTGCCGACGAGCGGCATCGTCTGGCACTTAAGTTCATCACGAAAAAAAAAGTTCAGCACAGACACATACATATGTACCTACGTCCGCACATTCCTGCGTACGTATATAAGTAAACATANAACTGGAATGAAATGGCGGGGAAAACGGGAGATCACTGAGAAAACCTGCCGACGAGCGGCATCGTCTGGCACTTAAGTTCATCACGAAAAAAAAAAGTTCAGCACAGACACATACATATGTACCTACGTCCGCACATTCCTGCGTACGTATATAAGTAAACATNAAAAAAAAAGTTCAGCACAGACACATACATATGTACCTACGTCCGCACATTCCTGCGTACGTATATAAGTAAACATATATACCTACATGCTTACGTACCTGCTTACGTTCATATATACAGACATACATACGTACATACATGCACACGCACATACACACAAGGGTTACCATTCGTCTGAGTTTTTCTGGACATGTCCCGGTTTTTCATGGCGTTGGGCGACCAGGTGAAGAAAACTGGAAAGTGTGATGCGAAGTTTAAAATACAAATTTATTTATTACACACAAAGGAGCCTACGATTTAGATCATTGATAGACATCAAATCATAAGAAATGTATTCTAAATTCTTGTGGTTGTGAAATTTTGGAAAATATTGTAGCTGTATACACAAGGTAAAAATATTTTATGCTGCAAGAGGCACTTTACCATTTCATTCTTTAAAACATCGCGCCAGTCGTTAAATTATATAGACTTTCTAGCACCACTATCTCACAAGGTTTATGGAGATTGAAAAACCAGTATAAATGTTTTGTGTTCTAGTACAAAAACAGGGGAGCAGTGTTACGATTATGGAGAGTCTGGCACAATGTATTTTAAATGGAAACTGTGTGGCTGTGGCTTGGAGCCTTCAGCTTGACTCGGATGTGCTCGGAAACCTTTGACTTGGGATTGCCAAATGTACCCGAAGGTGCTCAACAGTAACGACCACTAACCTCATATGCATGCTCATCCATTTATAAGAGTTGGTGGCCATGTTGGTTTTATAGGCATATGGTATGCCAAAAGAAAATTTGTATTTATTATTCGATTTGAAAACTGTATAAATGATATGGCTGATCCAATACGTAAAGATGGTGCTAATGAAATAAACTGTATATTTGATAATGCTGCAAAAAAATGAACTATCTTATTTTCGCTAATATCTTATTAATTACTACTGCGATAAATAAATAAACGTAAAGTTGAATAAAATTTAAGAAGACAAAACAGTAGTGTTTCAAATATATACAAAATGGGATAGAAAAATAACACATTAATTTTCGTTAAAAGTCCTACATTTATAATTTTTGTAATTGATGGAACTGTGATTAATATAACTGGACACACTTGGCATATCAACTGATGAATTTATTGTTTTACACAATCACAAAGGGATAGATCACACAAAAGGTTATAATGTGAAAAAAGGCGGTGCTTTGAACATGAAATAAAAAAAATAATGATGGCTTATAGATAAGAATAGCTATTTTCGTTAAATATAAAATTTAATTTTACTATATAAATGAATAACCTTTTGTGTTTGAAGTGTAAGATAAATACAGAAAATAATAAAATAGAACATACAGAAAATGGTAAAGCAAAAAAAAAAAAAAAAAAAAAAAAATTCTTAAAACAAGCAAAATTTGTCAATTCGCGAATGAATCATACAGGCCTACGAGAAAAAAATTTCCACTGATAAAAGTAATTAGTTTTGGTAAAGATGACTTATGGCAGATGAATTAAGTTGAAATTGGTACCTGAAATTTAAAAGGAATATCCGTTATAAATGAAGGACATAAGTAAGTATATATTAACAATCGTTGATGTGTTTTATAAGTATGCATTTGCTATACATATTAAAGATAAAACAGCTAAAAATGTTGTAGATGGATAAGAATCTATTTATAAAAAGAAAGCCCAATGACATACAGAGTGAAAGTAGTAAAGAATTTAATAATAAAATGTTCTATGAACTTATGCAAAAATATAAAATTAATGATTATTCAACACACTTAGAACTCAAAGCAAGAGTAGTTGAGAGGTTTAATCGTACATAAAAAAAATATAATGCGGAAGAAAATTGATTAGAATGGATGTTATAAATGGATAAATATTTTAGATGAATCAGTAAATGAATACAATAACACAAAGCATAATTCTGTTGCTATGAAACCCATTAAAGTTAACACAAATTATGAATTTTTTTTTTTTAATCTCGGGTTCTGCTCCCGGACCCTTTACCAAAATGTGAAATTTGTGATATGGTTAGAAATAGTAAACTAAAGAGGATATTTGAAAAGGTATATGCTGGTAATTGGCCAACAGAATTATTAAAATTGAAAAAGTGTACGTAAATTGAAACATTTTCTGTCAAATGGTTAGGATTTGATATCTCTCATAACTCATGGATTAATAAAAAAATGGTTTGGTAAATATTAAATACTTAAGTAATATTTCTTTACAGATTATATCTATATATATATATATATATATATATATAGAAAAGAGCAGCTTTTTATTTTAATTAAATATCTTACAGCCTAATTATGTTAATGTAAGAAAATTTGTAGATAAATTATTTTTATTTGAATTTTATGCAGATATGAAACATTGTAGAACAGTATCCATTTGAGATGGTTAAAACTTAAGATTAACATTTGGATTTATCTGTTTTATTACATTTGAGTTATTCCAAAAAGGTATTTTCTTAACTATGCGATAATCTTATTCATTTAACTTTTCTTCGACTGTTACTTGTTACTGGAATGTTTCTTTAAATGTTCATGAGGCGATGTGGTTTCAGCAGGACAGGGCCCCGCCCCATTTCGACATTGCGGTTCGCAGGTACCTTGACGTGCAGTAATGAAAGATTTCAGTAATCAATTCCGCCAATTATTTAATAGGATCTACTACATTTTCATTTAAAAATTATTTCTTGTTTCTTTGTTTCATTTTAGTTGTCAATGTTTGTTTAAAAATTAATGGTTCAATTTTAGGGAATTATTTATTCTGTGACAAACACAAATAATGTTGACGCCATACAGTACCCACATTAACGTTTATTGATGCAAGCGTACACTAAAGTTCTGCATAATAGATGGGAAAGCACAATAGAATAATTAAAATGACAATGAAAATACATAAACAAAGTGTACAAGCAATATGCGGTGTCAAAAAGACAACACATGTAGCCCTTACAAAGAATTACCAAAAATGTATGATAAAAAAGGTTACTAATTTAGACATGTGGTTAGCACACATTGAAACACGTAGTGCAGTGAGGGTCTGAAGGACCCAGTAAAGCCCCTTACGCATAAAAAAGGAAAATATTAACGACGTGCAAAAAACGAAACGAGGGGATTAAAACTGCACCTGGGCGACACCCAATTCTGGACTTCTGCATACAAACAATTTACCAAAATTAAAAAGATTAAGACTTGCTGCGGGATGGAAAAGCAAGACAAACACAACACTTAAAAAAAAAAAATGGACACGTAACTGTTGTAAAGTGGCTTATGTTTACCCAAACCAAATTTTAAACGGCGACCCGAAACAACAATTTAGAATAACCTACACTCACTACAGCACGCCCCCAGACACCAAGTACACTACGCCACAATACATTAAAAGAGAACGATATTTACATTAAAGCGCCTACCATCAACACATACACTCATGACTCACCGTTTTAGAATTTAGGACGCCCCTAAACTATCTCTCGGGTGCAAGGTACATGGCCAGAGACGTTAAATGGAGAAGTCTCGTAGAAGAAGCGAGCTGTTGTGAAACCCAAGTAGGAAGACATCTCCAGAGGCCGGTGCTTCANCGTTAAATGGAGAAGTCTCGTATAAGAAGCGAGCTGTAGTAAAACCCAAGCAGGAAGACAGCTCCAGAGGCCAGCGCTTCACTTTAAGAACTCCGCACAGACCAATCACTGTGGTAACGCCCGGGCAGGGGGAGGAAGGGGAACCAAGGAAAATTGGACACAGAGAGCAAACAGGAGAAGGAAGCCGAGCACGCACGCAAGCTCTCTGATGAGCACCGTCGCAGATCACGCCACCACGTAGAGTGCGGACGCCGTCAGCAGCGCAAGATTGCGATAAGTTTTTGCCGCCGATGTCTCAGATTGAACTCATGAAACAAAATGACACGTAAATCATGCTGGTGCACAACTTGGATATCTATAACATATTTGCATTAAAACATAATCGGCGACGGTGTACTAAAATTTCAAAATACTTATTTAAATAAACAGTGTACCAATCTTAGTCGAAGACGCGCGATTTTGACACTTCTTGTAGCAAAAAGCTCTTTATTGTTCGTACTGAGCAGGTGGCACGCACACTCTACCCTAAATTGCATCTACGAATTCAAAGCGTATATTAAACATTGGCGTTGTGTTGCTCGCCTCAGTCAGGGAATGCGGAAATTCGTTGCAGCAGCTGTTCACCATGAGTCCACTGCGAAGTGAGAGATGTCAGCCGGTGAAATAAGATCAAAAACATGTCAATTAAAATCACCGAATTTTCTCAAGGCTCGTTCATACCAAGCTGGTGTTCATAAACGTACCAGTTGTCAAGCGCAGCAGAACTAGCAGTTTATATAGTACTTACCCAAGTAGTACGACCTTTTGTGCTCCGACTGTTCCATAAAATATGAAGGGCTGCTAGTCTACGAAAAGGACTTCTTGGGAACACCTTCCAAATTAGTTTTTCGGGTGATATGTGTGCCAAAGTTTTTTATGATTTTTTCTGTGAAATGGGTTTCTCGAATCAGGTAATTTCTTATCGGCGGTTATTTGCTAATTGCGAGGGATGTGCAAATCTTATTACTCTATTCTATGGTTTTATAGAAATAAATGTACTGTAGCCTGCAACTTTAAGGTAGCAAGAGCACCTGAATAAAATTCAATCTGAATTGTGGTGGTTTCCAACACTCATTTCCATATATTTAGAAAGAACGGAGATTAATTTTTTTCTTTTATGCACACTAGAATTGCTTTACCATTTGACTACGTTCCTTCGCTAAAATCTATGAATACAGATTGATTTTGGCACGATGCTAATAAATTAATTATTCAATTCAGCAGTTATTTAAGCAAATTACATATAATTTACGTAAAAATGTACATGAAATATCCTATCAAATTACTTTCTCGATAACTAACAGCACCAAGACTGAAAATTGTGTGGCGATATAATCAGTTATTTGTTGCCTGTAATTGGTAGTTGAATACTTTTATCAGAGGGGGTTTTACTTAGTTATTTGAGTTGTACTTTACCTTATTATGTATGGTGATAGATCTTTATTCTGAAAAAAGGAGAAAAATTGTGGCTCTGAAATTATAAATTTATAAAGAGGAAGCGGCTTTAAACTTTCAATGTTTTGCGAAATACTTATAACTTATTTATGGGTTTCCAACTAGCCAGGAGTTATTATAATTTAAACATTGCATCGACAGAGTATACTGGGTGCCCTTACAATAAGTTTGATAGTCTTATGAATAGGGCCATGTATATTTTGCGAAATGATTCATGCTCATGCTATACTTCAATATCCTACGTCCACAACCATAACTTCCTTTGGTTATAGGCCACGCGTCTACGTGAGAAGATATGTTCTTATTTTACTCCGCCAATCAGAATAAAGTACTTCGATATAGAACGTCCATGATTCGCGAGCAGAAACTAAGCGCACGTGACATTTAAAATCATTTAACTATGAAAGTGCATATGAACTAAAGTGTTTTGGAGTACAGCTGGTCTTAAAATCATTTAGCGAAATATACATGCCCCCACTTATTAGTATAACTTCGTGAATTTTGTTGACTAGAAGCTATTTAAAAAATGTTTTAAGAGGTATATATTTTTTAATTGTTGTAATTTTATGAGTCCCATCTCCAGAGTAATGGGGCGCCTTAATTCAGTTTTAATTTCGCTGTATCATTTTGCGGTGAAACCTGTGCCATGAGTTTTCGTTTGGCTGGAATGTAATTTTCAGCACTTTAGCGAAGGCTCGTTAGTGCTTTTACTACAGGAGCGGGGGCAATTTCAACATTAGCGGTTACAACGTGTTTTATCATTTTATTATAGCCTAATATTTTCTTTGAGACCCGCAGTGGATTTCATAACAAATATGGTAGATGCGAAATTTTTATAGCTTGCTCGCTACAGGGTTAAGTCAACAGATATTCTGTATAGCATTTTATGTATGTGTGCTGTAATGCGTCTTTCGTGAAAACGCGAATACTGTCGATATAATTTTTAGTTTATTCTTAGATGTTTTCAAGAAGTGTTTTCAAGACTAGTGTGAGCGTGAAGTTCTATTTTTCGAACGTGGTTGTTCATACTCGTTTTTTTCGCGTTCTCATCAGTTTATCGTGTTTACTCTACAGGTTTTAAATAAAATTCTAGCACATATACTATTTTGAAAAATTCCCTAACTATCGTGGAAACATTCATGAAATTTTCTTTGTGCATTTACATCTTTTGCTACCTACTGCAAATTTAATTGTACGGAATAGTGTTAAGAAGATAACTCACGCAACGTTAGACGGTAGTTTAATAATTGAAAAATTACTTCGGGCATACGCCATTGCAGAGTTATGTCGCCAAAGAAAACACAGATGATGTCATTAAAAAAATTAATGAAAGCAATCCAAGACTAGCTGAGGATAGGAAAATATGCAATTTCCCGAAACGTCGCTGCTGGTTCGCTAGTCAGTACTGGACTGTGCTGTCCTCGTTGTGTCGTCGTTTGAGCTTACATATTTTTTATCGCCTTAGCGTTCATCTGTAGTGTCTTCGTTAATTCTGCGAGAGATGATTGTGTATTTGTTTATATTGTATCATCTTTGACGCTCATTCCTTTGTTTCTTGGCTTGTTAGTGCGGTAGAACACTTGACGGGATTGTTTGAGGAATTATTTTTAATTTTGTACGTATCTGTTGACAATAGCTAGTATTGGCTTGTTTTCGTGTTTTTGATAATATTATCCTCTGTTNTTTTCGTGTTTTTGATAATATTATCCTCTGTTTTTTCCTTTACGGCATAGCTCTGCAGTGGCGTATGTCGAAAGTAATTTTTCAATTCATCACATTCCTACATCGCAAGTATTCAAAGAACGGTAATTTATATTTTCCCATGGCCTTCGTGAAATCAGTATATCAGGTTTTGTATCAATCGTGTTTTTTTACATCAGTAACTCCGTGGGCCAACGTTATTGTATAGTTTTAACCTGCAGTTAAGAAACGCCCAAGTGGAGCGTCACGACAGTCGGTGGATCGCCGAGGCCGTGGTTACTGCCACATGCTTTTGTGCGCGGTTGCCATTACTGCGCATGCGCGTTTTCAACCATCACTTCTCAACATAATGTACAAACCTAAAAGGGCTTTTTAACTACGTGTAATAATAGGCGAATGCATGTTTTTATAGTTTAGACTAGCCTAGTTAAACGAACACTCACATATAAAACTATTTGCATTTTTTTTCAGTTTAAACTAACCTAGAATGATGGTGAGTTAATGGCTTGTTTTCTCACACACATGCGCAGTGGCCATGGTCTCGACTGTCCACAGACTTATGTAACGTCGATCGTTGGTAGCATTGCTTTCTTTCAACCCAACCTTAAGACTGACGTCAGCAGCTCCTATAGGTTGTTCACGGTAAAGTGAGCACTTTTAAGGCCGTGCTTGGAAGTGCCTTTCAGTTTATTTCTATCCTTTCACTAATTGTTAGTATAAAAATTGCCATATCACTAATAAACACAGTGTACACATTTTATAACTCTTAAAATTTANTTCACTAATTGTTAGTATAAAAATTGCCATATCACTAATAAACACAGTGTACACATTTTATAACTCTTAAAATTTAACGTCTAAGGCCACAATGAAATATAGTTTTTTGATTATTGTGTCTACTGGGAAACTTTAAAAAGTGCTCACTTTACCATGAATACCTTTGGTATTTTAGGCGTACTCATATTTGAACTAATCCATAAAAATTATGAAAGATTATCCCTTTCCTCTATCAGCTTGTGTGGTATTTCTGTATATGGTAAATCCAAGTGTATAGNAAAAATTATGAAAGATTATCCCTTTCCTCTATCAGCTTGTGTGGTATTTCTGTATATGGTAAATCCAAGTGTATAGAATCCGTATGTCAGTTTAAAACCCATTGGTTTACGACTGCAAGTTTAACGTTGTAGTTTGATTCGTTACCATCAATTTTTCTTTATTCTAAAAAAATCGCACATTTCAACAAATAATATCATGCAGTTTTAAAAAAGTAAGAGTGTGGCTGGGATCTGTACCATAGTTTAAGTTTTTCAAACTGATAAGCAGCTTTGACAATCTGAAGTCCGAACTCAATGGCTGGGCCGACTGTTAATATGATGTAAAAGCAGCATTATCAACCCCCACTCCTCCGTAGAGTGCGTGTGGGCCAACCAGCCTCTCAGGAGTGTGTGATGAGGTATGCGCCTCTCCCTCCCCCATGGCGCCCACCCATCCTGCGATATGCAAAGAGGCGTGCATCGCGTTTTTAGGTGAACATGGCAATCATTCATATTATTAGGGCTTTGACTTATTTCATAACTATACCTATTGCGAATCTGTACTAAGAAGAGAAGAGGAAATCGGCGTAGGCATTGTAATAAACCCTACTGTCATAAAGGGGTCAAATTAATTAATGTGAATTAATTATAAGCTACACGACACACGGTGTATAGAAGCAGTTCACACGCAAAGCCGCTATGGTCTCGTCCCCCTCTCCTTTATGTATGCTTGGGGTTGCTGAGCATTAATTGGCTCCGCTACTCGGGGTTTGCTGGACCCTGATTTGCTCGCCTCTGGAGATGTTACTTTCCTTATCGTTTACTTCGTGACTTCACAGTTGCAAACTGCTAGTGTTGATGTGGCTTGATGATTTTATGGGGTTTATGCTCCACATTGAAGGTGCAGGTTCGTTCGTGACTGCGGAGAAAGAATCCCATTTCGTACTTAGTTCCAGCGGAACAGTAATAATTTTGTTGGGATTTGGACTGTTTGTATTCCGCTTAGTGTAATACAGGTTTATTTAAGATGGCTTCCCGTTGGAGAGCCACCCTAAAAGTAGCAACTGCCATGCTTAAGTTCCTCAATAGCTTTGTGTGATAGTGCTGGGTCAATTTTTCAATTGTCGCCTTTGGAGGTGGATTCAATTTCTCTTCCGTGTACCGGACAAATCAGTTTGATTTCGCCCGGCAATTTTGCCCACATCCAACGTACATTTCACTCGTGAGATTCTCTTTTATAGCAGCAGCATTATGTCCACCTGCAGCGTGGACAAATCGTTGTCGAGCATTGCGAGGAGCCTGAAGTCGATTACTATACGCCTGAGGAAAATCGGAAAGGTCGGACACGCTACCAGTTGCATTAACAAGACGCACATCTAGTAAGGTTCAATAAATATTATACATATATATTCAATTATTACGTTTTATGCGTTGTTTCTAATGTTGGAAGTCTTTAAAACATGTCGCACAAATTACACAGTATTCTTGCCGGCTATAACTCTTATTTGCAAAACAATTAAATTGTGTTAGTTTCCTAATTTTTAGATAAATAATTACATCGTGACGTATAACAGTCTGGTAGCGTCATTTTGTTAATGGATATGCGTCACACTACCGGCTTCAGCAAAATGATATGCGTTCTGCGCATGCGTAGGTTTCGTTTCCGCCAAGGATAAATCACAAAAATCGGAGCCCTAAGATTAAGGCGTTGGCCGTGGCTTAACTAAGGCTGTCACTACTAGGTCACATGAGTTATACAGGCTGATGGCTAGTAGGTTACTTAGTTAATTTACTTTGGTGTAGACTAAGGGCACCTGTGGTTGTTGCGTTAGGGGTAAACAAATACTCGTATTCTCCGTTATTTANACTAAGGGCACCTGTGGTTGTTGCGTTAGGGGTAAACAAATACTCGTATTCTCCGTTATTTAACACACCAGCATTATATTTTGTCTAAAGGTAACATAGGTATTTACACACACTGGCGAGACTGAGCCCCCTTACAAGTCGTAGGCTTGAAGGTATAGTGGGCGGAATTCTATGCATCGGAGAAATGTGTTTGAATCGAGACGTTTCTCTACTTATCTGTGACTGTGGCTTTTGGTGAGTTGTTTTCATTGGTACTTGAGGCCTGTTGAGTGTGGTGGCCCTTTTTCAGGCCCTCGGCTGGCTCTCGTTGGCATGCTGTACTCACCTAGTTTCTTCCTGCGGCTTTGTCTGACTCTCTAGGAAGTCAGGGATGGTTTCCTGGAGACTTGGAGTGTGTCTGCGACCTCGGCTGCCGTTACTCGTAGGAAAGCGCATCTCCTTGTCTGCGTCGACGTCTGCGACGATCCGGCTCGCGTTTCTGACTTCCCCACCTCGATAACTGCCACTACGTTTCGGAAATAAACTCATAAGTTCTTGGCACTTCTACTTGGTTTGTCTCGGAAATTTGCACATGAAGTTTCGGCTGTGCCTGGGTTCTCTCCTCGGTGATGTCACTATTGACTTACTGACTGACTGACTGCTTGCCTCGTCGCAATCCGGCGCACAACAACGTCTTCTCGGGGAATGGCGCCTCTAGGTATGCGAGTGCCACTCATTTCCCGGAATTTACTCAAGTTCTCGGCACTGTTCCCATCACACGACTGCCTACTCCCGTGTCTCCTTCACCTCCCGTCTCGGCGGAACACCTAACTCGTCTCGCAGCTGTGCCGCTGAACTACTCCCGTTTCGGTTGGCGATAATTGGCTCTGCCGAGATCCGAACCTGGCCTCGACTGCCTCACCCGACTGCCGCCTCTCTGCATGCGATATGTCTGCCTGACTGATGATACTCTCGACAGCGCCGATTCAACTGCCCTGAACAACTTCCTCTTAACGACTGCGAACAACTCACTCCCTGCCTTGGATGCCTCGTGAATTTATCTCATCTCCTGCTATATTCAAGTTAGCTGTCAGCAGTTTCTAGAGAGATAAATCGGGAAATCCCCTGTTTACCTCGCGCGTTTTTGTGCAGGATTTCGTGTCTCGTCAGCTGCTTGTGTACTCCAACTAGGGCGGAGGGAGGGTACGATTACTGTGGCGGGGATTCCTCGGAGCTGGGTCTCCACTAATTCTCGTCGGAGGGTCCCCTGATTCCTTCTTCGAGGGCCGCATATCACCTATTTCTCGGGACTTACCCTGTTTCTCTCGACTTCGGTTCTTCCCTGCGTGTCCTTACACATCGGGACTGGCCTGAGGGTGTCCCCCCCCCCAGGGTGTGGAAACAGCGCAATGCCTATCCCATGTACCCGCCACGTGTCAAGGCCTTAGCTGGCGTTATAACATTCTGGAATACTGATAAGGTCTGAGTATGACATGAGCTGTACCAAAACCATTATAAATCTGTATCAGTGGGGAAACAGCGTGGAATATAACCACGAGCCTGCTATAAACAGATGCTCCAAATTATCTAGTTGTATAGGTGTGACCCCAATATAAAATGTAGATACAAATATGCCGAGCGAAAATTCCTACTCCAGCACCCTTACACCCACATAGTAATTATTATTATTATATACTGCAATAAAGCAAAATGTGTGTTAGAATATAAAGAGCAAGGTGTTTGATAAAGAAAGTAGAATTTCAATTCGTGTGACCAAAATATGTTTTAAAAAGAGTGAAAACAATAACGAAAAATAATAAATATTTTTAATACGAAACAGTAAAAAAGGCTTGATATATAAATATATATAATATAATTGATAAATAAAAAATAAACTGTTGTTTTTACACAATAAATGTTGAATTTATTTGAATGAAATGATCGTTAACTTTGTTGGGATCTCACAACAAAAAAATTCAAATTCAGAATGTAAAAATATGTCGAGCCATACAAAAAATTGAGAGGTTGCATTCATTTTTTAACAATTAATTCAGTCTAAAATTGAAAAAAGAAGCTACTTGATGGCTGTTTAGTTGAAAGATTCATTCACATGTCGAAAATTAGGAAAAATAGTGACTGGTCTTTCCTGAGACGTGGCCCATCTCCGGGACATCTCCCTTGCCAACGCCAGCATAGGTGTTATTTCATCATTAAAACGGCATCAAGAAGACGCAAGGCGACATCAAAGAAAATCTGCCACTCCTCGGCAACAAGTTAGGGCTCACCGCAGCATTTTCCGACCCAACAGGTCGGCGGCTCTAAATACAAAATTAACGCATAAAATAATGAGGCCAGGACTAAATTATACATTATTGAGGCAACGATAAAAAAAACAGAACACGAAACACTCACCCGAAGCGGCAAAAGTCAAAAGATCACTGCATTAAAACTGGATAGTAACCGGCTAATTATAGTTTGTGCCGCGCCATAACAGGTAGAGAGCAAGAAGAAAGCTGTAAGGTATGTTCCGAAAATATCAGTCACTATCACAGATATCAAGTCGCTTGGCACAAAACCAGTATTTTACATTAACACCATGAATACTTTATAAAATGACATTAACAGATAATAATTTAAACATGATATTCACAAACCAAATACAGAATATTTCATTACAAAATTTACAATTATTTTAACTACAGTTATTTCAATCGGTTGACACAACAGCTTAACCTGATCAGAGTAACTGGTCACGGATAAATATCAAAGTGAAAAGGTAATGAAATCTTGGAATATTTCTAGTTGAATAAACAAAATTACAGAAATAGTGGGTAAAACATTATCTAACCTTGCTTCTACATAGAAAGTAACAATGAAGCTAGTTGCTGGAAAAAAAACACAAGCTTATTTGACAAGGAAACCAAAAATATTCCTTGAAATAGAGTACAAGGTTAAAAATAAGTGAGTGCCTACAAACGGCACAAAACGTTCTGGAATACCGGCCTAATACTGTTGGCACAATATAAGATTTTTGTTTGTGCGAGCTTGAATACTTTATTCTTGCACCATCTGAGTGAAACCGTGGAATTGTTAGGAACGGAAATGTATTACTAATATAAAATACATTAATGATAATAATATTATAGTAATGACATCTAAAATCGAAATAAATTAAAAAATTACACTCAAAATACGTCCAGTAGTAAGAAATGTTTTTTTCTATTTCGCTGCAAACTTAACTAGGAGTCTGCACGTCAGTGAGTACTGCAGCATGTGTGTTGTTATGGTAGCTCATGTTTCAAATATTTGTTTGAAAAGTGTTCGTTTTACCGTGAACAGCCTATAGAAGTGTATTGAAGGTGGTTCTACTTGGGGTTCCTCCCGCAACGGCGAATTGTGATGGCTGACGCAGAGTGCAGGAGGGTAAGGGGCTCTCGCGAAACCACTTGTCTTGCGTTCTTACGCTGCTCTGTCCCACTCACCCTCGATTACGTGCGGGCCAGTCCGCCTCCCTGAAGTACTTGTTGAGGGAGGTATGTGCGCGGTCCCCCTCCCTTCTGTGACTGCATAACAATTGGGCCTCCTTTGCTCGGTGATTGATGGCACCCGGCGCACCGATCCATCACGCCACGGGCCAAAGCCTCAACCCGTACTGATGCATCTCAACAGGTGTACCTAGACGTGCTCAAGAGCTGCTGCCGATCACGCCGGCTTCGTGTTAGGCTCGCGACGCAAGAAAATAGCGCCTACATTAAGGCGAAGAGATGGATGCCTCCTTTGAATACATTATAACTCCAGGCGTGTCATGTAACCCCATTAATATGAGGAAATAAATAGAGGTGCAGTCTTTTATTATTTGCATATTTACAATCAAAGAAAAAAATAATAATTGCTAAGAATTATTACAAAGTTGGAAGACGTGCGTAGCGATTAACACCGACTATTTTGAGAGATGATGTGTATCAGTGTAAGTAGACGCGGTTCTGCTGGGCTGCCTACACTCAGGGCGCCAGTCCACAAACCTATTGTCTGTGGCAATACAACTCACTGCTCTTAACTGTAGTAAACGTGGAACAATTAGCTGGTTGTGAGAAATAAAACTGAGAAAAAAATAAAGATTTTGTAATTCTATAATATTTAATTTTGGTTTATTATATTTTATTTGTACGTTACAAGAAAATTAAATAACGAGTCGCGTAATTAAATAAATTGGTGGTTTGTAATATTTAAGAATAATTATTAATTCTTTAAAAACCACTTTTCATATTACTGGCATTCCTTTGATTATGTAACATAATACAAAAATAATTAGAGGTTATGTCAAGCATTATTCTTCCAAACTTAATAGTTTCTTACTTACATGTGTTATGAATTCCCTTACGTATAAAAAAAGTTAATCGTACGTGATATGAAAAGTTTGGATGTTGTGACCGCATGTAAATATTATGTCTAAAATTGTGTATTTTATAAAGTGATCTCACTATATCGCAAAAAGTAAAAAAATTAGTGGTTTTATTGCACGATGAAAAAATTGCTAAAATGTAGTTACTTAACATAAGCTAGTACATGGATATATTAAGATCTATTACTATATTTTCATGCCGTTATTCAAAACAATCCTTTTCTCCCCACGTATTTGTATATCAAAGCTTCTTTATTAAAGACTTTTAAACAATACAAAACCTGGACTTTTAAAGTGAGAAACTTACTTTACAACATTTTAGGCAATTTTTTCTCAACGCAGTCGTATTTAACTCAAGCTTACGCACAGCTGCACAGTGATGAGATATGCCCAGTTATTTACTGATGAAAGAAAGCGACTCTCTTTAATTGTCTTCGCATTTTTTTTTTATCCAGGAAAGAACTGTTCAGATCACGTTTTAATCGTATTTTCCAATTAGCTGCCTTTCCATGAATATTATCTGTTAACATGTCGTTTTATTTTTTTAATTGTTATTTGGGAAAAAGAATGAAACTTTTACTTTTTTTAATTTAACCGAAAAATCATTCCGCTGTTACATAATTTAATCCCTGATTTCTGTCCGAAACAGTGAATTTGTCTTTTGAGAATGTTTTTTGTTCTAAAACTGGAAAGTGTAAGTATTTTGTACGTCCCTGTTCAAAATATGTAATAGATTTTACTGAGGGAAAAATACTATCCATTATTCCCACGCATTATTTGCTGTAACTGCTAACTAGAAAATTAATTATAATATTCTACAGAACACGCTTTGTACAGCATACGATGTTATACTACGATCAGTTTAAAGTGTTATTGTGGGGCAATATTAAGCCAGTGGGGCCGGAAGCAGATCAACTTGGGACTGATTGTAGTTCTAAATAGAGACTGCAGAACGTTGCGACTGCAAAGGCGGAAGTATTTTCTTCATCGTGGCACGAGCTGATTAAACTAGTGTTTCAACTCGAATGCTCGCAAAGGTTCGCCTTATTCTTTTATTCGCCGCCTTGTGTCATCTGGACGGGGCGACATAAATATCGACATATTAAAACTGTCCCGAGGGGTTGCGTGTGCTGCGCTTTACGTCGTAGAGGTTTCTTTGCTTAGCTCCCTTCTTAATCTCGGCTAGGGCGCTCTCCGCGAGATGTAGATTTTCCCCTCCGCCCCATTTCCTTCACTTGCTTCCACGCCAAGAAAACTGTTAACTACAGTTGAGCTGACGTGCTGCGAGTATAAAGGCCGTTCTCTCTGTGTGCGCGTTACGAGTGTCTGAAGGGATAAAACTCGCCCGACCTCACTACCCCGCCTTGGCACNGGGGTTGCGTGTGCTGCGCTTTACGTCGTAGAGGTTTCTTTGCTTAGCTCCCTTCTTAATCTCGGCTAGGGCGCTCCATTTCCTTCACTTGCTTCCACGCCAAGAAACTTGTTAACTACAGTTGAGCTGACGTGCTGCGAGTATAAAGGCCGTTCTCTCTGTGTGCGCGTTACGAGTGTCTGACTCGCCCGACCTCACTACCCCGCCTTGGCACAATTCCAGATTCACCCACAGCTTTAAATAACTTACGTTCGAGACACACTTACTGCATTTGCGGTTGTCAGCCCCACACCCAGCCCACGCTTTAACATTCGAAAGTCTTGCAAAACTCAAAGCGGATACTGTGTTTCTTTCATTTATTAATGCGCGGATCCTTCCAACTAGTAGTCTTGCTCGTTGAAACGTGATTGCGTGTGGAGACGAGTACCTAGCCGAATTTCAGGGGCATATCCTGGCAACGGTGCTGGTCAAATATGTTACGTCATAACTGGATATATTTACTCTTTCGCACAGAAACACTTTTCACATTTATTACTTGGACAAGGAAGCTATTTCAAAGGGAATCATTTTGTGCAGAATGTGTTATGTGAATTAGATTTTCGATAACTAGTGGACCACTGAAGATGAACTGTTAAGAAATGTTTAGCTACGTAGTTTTAAAAAACTATAAAATAAATAAATTCCAATGAAAACACTGCCATTTTTTAAATGGAAGTATGTTTAGGATATGATGTCCATATAAACATCTTGTAGATATGATACTTTGATGTCTTTCCAAAGTTTTCTCTTTTCGTGGAAAACGTATTTTCCAAAAAAAAAAAATTTAAAAGCATTTCAATACATCATGAACATTTAATTTCTTAAATATGCTAATGTGATCGTCAGCCATTTCTGTTATTTGCGATTTGCGCATTGTATGTCTTGCAACAGAATGAACATGAGACAGCCATTCTCAATCCAGCGGGCACACTTTGCAGTCGAGCCACTGAGCTGTGATTCTCGCAACTAGCTCGCAGCTCCGCTCTAACGGAATATCCGCTAGCATAGCGGCCGAGTACATAGGCAGTAGTTACACCACACCACTTAAGCGCAGTAGTCTGGAGTTGTGTGTTTTTACGGGGGGGAATTGGAATACAATATTCTTTAAACATTTTAGTGAATGATAGTATCAACGTATGAAGTTTAGTCGTAAGGGCTTTGGCGAATTTTATTTCCACGCTTCACATAAAGGAATACAGTCAGTAGGAGGGATAAACTAAACATATAAACATTGATATAAAGGTTGTTCAGTTAACACTGAATCGACTATAGTCTCATGTAACGAATACCGCTGTATTTCTTGATGTTTTCTCACTCTGTGTTCGGCGCGTTTGTTTCCCAGAGCAATTTCTGCAGTTGAAACATCCTCTCTGGTGAAACCGGGCACCCGTTGCCAGCTGGCGGCTGGCCTGATGCTGCAGTTACCCTCGCCACTCCTGAAACAACGGCCCTCAGATAGCATTCGCACTTCAACAGGTTTCACCACTTACTCATCAGTTTTCTCTATCGCTTCCTAAGGCCGCCGCGTCGATACTTCGATGTGATGTCATATTTTTTAATATATTTCAATCAAAATTACTTGTCGTTTTTTTTTAATTTTTCGGAACAGTCTAACTTACGTGGATTTAGTTCAGAAAAAAATATTATTAAACCTGGCAATTAAATGCATACGTATTTTCGGATTGACATGAATACGGCAATCTAATTAAGTGTCTGGAATTTCAATAAGAACATAATAATCTACTTCTTTTCACGAACTATGGAAGTAAAATAAGGATTGAAGTAAAATAATTATTCTATCTTAAATACGATATACAATTTCAGGTAGAATAAGCGCAGCTGTAATTCTAGATGGTTCTGCAAAGAACTGTATAGAACACTCGTGGCATATTATAATCCTTGGCGCATCTGTATTTCTATTGTAAAATATGCGAGAACTGTGCTCGTATAGTTGTCGAGTCAGTCTAAAATTGTATTCATCCGTGTGTCCTGATCCGGAAAATAATTTCCGATTTAGATACCACTATTCACGTAAAAAACAACAGTTATGGCTTTCGATGAGATCTCTTTGAAATACGTTTCTTCGCATTCGTTAAAAATTAACGTCATTTTTAAAGAATAAAATCTGATTTCAGTATAGGAAAAGTTGAAGCACTTCACTGCATATTTAGCATTACTAGCGCGACTTTTTCAAAATCTTAAGAAATTTTAGCTTGTTGTGACATTTAATAATTAAATTCCTTTCTGCCCCTTTACTTTCCTCTGCGCAGTTTACTTACAATATTCTCTGTAGTCTTATTTCATAAAAAAAATTTCATAGAAGTTCTTAAGCTATTCAGAGAAGTTAACCTTTCTTTTTTTCTATATAATATCCAGGTGTTATCTATCACCTTTGTTTCCGAAATATAATTTTGTACGTAACTATGTTTTGATACCACGCATTATAAAATATTCAAAATACATTTCTGCTGCTCTCCTAAATTTGATAATTTATTCCTCTCTAGGTTATGTTTTTTGATATTATGTAAATTAAGCTATGTCTGTACAATTAAATCTTTTTGCTCTTATTATTGAAATTCCCTATTTATGTGCACAGAGATGTGTTAATTAATCTTACTTTGCTCTGAATGTATTTTTTTCCCCTTTAAATTGCTTACTATATAAAATATGTCCAATTTTGAAGCATCACGTTTACTATTGATATTGTTTCTCTATTTTGATTGATGAAGTAATTTTCGTGTACATATTTAATTTCTAAGAAGCCATCACACGGGCTTTATTCGCCATTTCAGCGTACTGTAATTTTGATTGCATTTCAAGCACCACATGATTATAATCCAAACAAGGAACCCGTCAAAGACAATATTTATGTTGGGAACCATGTGATTGATCTGAAGCGTATGAACACACATTCGCCTCTTCGACCTCATTTGGAAGCTTTGCTGTATTTTCGGGGTAAAAAACTAACAATAGGTGTCATTACACACAATAATAGTGTATATCTAGTAATAAAATTAAAAAAAATTTGTCACAGATTTGAATTTCAAAATTATTGATTTTCTTGATGACTCCTGTGATTTCTTTCCGCACAAAATTATCACTCGAGAGATTTCTAACTTAACTGCTCCGTCGTGATCGATCGTATTTTACAAACTAAAAGTATTTATTTTGGTAAAACCGAAAAATTCAAAATTATATTCGGGCACTGCCTTATGCTATTTGGAACTTTCCACACTAACACTATATAATTTCTCTTAACAAAGGTCTTGAGGAATTGGTTATCATTTACCTGAGCCAAAATTTTTTTTAGTAACATTTTTACGTAAGCTTCCGAGCAAAATTATTAAATTTTTGTTTTAATCACCGCAGGCTCACGATTGTCAATATTAATTTCACATTCTTAAATTGTATTACAACACAAGCTCCAATTTTTGTTTACATATTAAAGGGCATTACGCCAGCAAAAAAACATTATCGGCCAAACCGCAGGAAAATAAACAAAAAAAAAAGCATATAGTCATAAAGATGTTTCCTCGAAGAATAAAGGGAGACGTCACCGTCCATGGCCTCGCATGTTGACCGAAACTCAGCAGTGGTCCAAAATCGCTAAGCTGTTCCTGAAGTATGAGGATCTTAGTCAGACACTCAAGTGAGTTTTGGATGTAAGTGTACGTTAGTATAACGTTTGTTTTCCCGCCATTTGACTACTAACATAAAGCGGAGACGATAGACAGGAAAAAGTGATGGGTAATAAACCTAATTCATGATAGAGGTGCTGCATTCGCCTACTCAAAGCAGAAGAAGAGGTATATTTAGCAGATTTAAATAGTGTAGTTATTGAGGAATAAGTAAAGTAAATTGGAAATATATTTCTTGGATAGGCAAATTGTCGTGTTTCGTGCTGTAAGTAGGACAGCGGTAATAGAGGCGAGCCATGATTGCAGGAGGAGCCGCGACTGGCGACAATGGACCGGAGGGAGCTGTGTATCTCGACTGGTGGCGCTTCCTTATCTCGCTGGCACCAACTGCGTGGAGCCTTTATGCTGCTCGTCAAACCGAGCTCACAGCAAGTCCCTGGAACAGTGGGTCCCACGCACTTGGCGCAGTCATGCCAACTCCCCACACAATTACCCTCCTGCCTTCCAAACTATGTGTTTTACATTTCTCTAATAAATACCCAAATATGTTTCATGTACATATTTTATATATACATATACGAATATATATACTCTATATTTAGTTTACTTGAAAATATCGTAACAAATATACACGCATATTCAGATATACGTGTTATATATTTGGAAATACTTTAGAATTTACTTACCGCTTTTATTTAAAAAACAATAATATTTATGTAAATAAATAACGTTGGTTACCTTACATATTAACAAAAGTAGATTTTGTACGGTATTACGTGTCTATATAAATGTTGTTTCTGCTACTTTTTCACCTTTGCTTTTCAGATGTATTGTTGTAGCAGTAACTGGAGACGCAAAGTGGCTGGAAAGGCAATTACAGCAAGTTACTGAATGAGCGTTCTAAATATAATTATAGTAAGTTGGTCTCCCAGTGCCGCAAAAATGACACACAACATAATAACAATAAACACAGAGAGACGTTACATATTTTTTCAGTTCCGCAAACAATCAATTATTTTAAAACGACCGTTCATAAAACTGAAGCCTGAGTTAACACGGATGTTCCAGACCAAAGGTGACTAGTAAGGTACACGTGTCAGCATTACAGACACCTGGTTTTCTCAGTTAAAAACTTCCTCTCGTGTATTATAGAAGCCGTCGTGTTGTACAATTCGTTATTTTTTACTGTCGTTGTGGTTTGTAAAGTAACATTACGAAAGAGACAATTGCTTTGGTTATTTACGTCTTAAATTTTAAGTAACGAAAAAATTTTACAATTTTACTTTGTTTCGAGTGTTATTCGAACAGGGCTAAAAAAAAAACAATCATATGCACTTTTTTTTAAATCGAATTTTTATGTATAAAAAAGTGAATAACTAATGATTTGATATAATACATTTGGATGGTACTTAGTGGCCGAATTCTTCATCCTTTTCTTTATTATTTTTTTATTTGCTTATGCAGTGGGAATCTTGGCCGGCTGATTAGCTTTATACTGCATGAAAATGGTGTTAGACAACTTAGTCATGTCCGTTAAGGGTAGTAGTATACACTTTAAATTTGTTCTGTCTGTTCTTCCAAAGTGATATTTCTAGCCTACAGATAACGACTCAGGTGCCTCAACAGAGATAAACCGTACTATACTCGAGAGTACATTTGTCAGGGGATAGTCTTGGTGGGTGGATGAGTTGGCTGGACCAGAATAGCCTCCGCCAGTGACGCAGAATGCAGGGAAGGAACAGAGGCCGCGGCTGAACCCATCTACAACCATGTATTTGTTTACGTGGGACCGGAACGCGGTAATTGGGTGAGCGTCGCGCGCCACCTTCCGCGCGCTGATTAATATATTGCGCGCTCCAACGTTGATGGAGCGGTCCCGAACCGACCGCAGTACAATAAGTCACCTGTGTGAAAACTAGCTAAATCATTATATTTATTTTCGAATGAGCTAGTAACAAGATTTACTGCCTGTGGGCTGTTTGTTAAGGCTAGAAGAATGTTTGTTGGTTTTTTTTGGTTGCCGCTCTCTTCTATTCATTTATGAAGAATTTATTGACGTTTACAACTTGCGCATGAATCTTGTCAGAGGTAGTTTAAGTATCATAGCTTAACAAATCCAGTTAACCTTATTAACTTTTTGGAAATCTGCATTCCAGCGGGCAATTATCTTTATCTATCTCTCGCTCTATTTCTCTCCTCCTCCCTCCCCCTCGTCGTCGGCACTTTCTTTTTTTTTTTTTTTTTTTTTCAAAACTTACGTATGTGGGTATTAAGGGAAATGGTTCACCAAAGCAGTATATTTTACCCGATTTTCGTCATTATTTCCTTTTTCAGAGTGTTTATCGAAAATGTTGGCACTACAAGACATATATAATAATTTTTAACACCTTTTCAAACTGTTAGATATTCACTGCCTTTGTTATTCTCGGAGCACCAACAGGAGATGAGAAATAGGATATTCTATTTTATCTTCCACACGTGCTTCCAAAAATAATAAAGGCAGTGTATATCTAACAGAGGAAGAAGTTATTCGAAATCATTACTTATAACTTTCCATGCCAAAATTTTCGAAAAATCATCAGGAAAACAAAGTGTTATGCACCATTCCCCTTAAGGTGGTCACAAAGTTGGAGCTATTTTGGCGTTCGAGACTCAGAGTCATGGGAGCGATAAGGGCTACTCAAGACACGCTTATCCAGTGCGTTATCACCGCTATGCGCAAGACTCTGAACTGCCATGCAGTGTTCTCGTAGTGCTGCGTCTAAATATGGAACTTTAAGCGATGACGCTATAATTTTATTGGTGAAAAATGTGTAGTAATGTGAAGTACAAGCTCTTATTGTAGTTTTGTTCGTGTTCAGGTAATAAGTTTTAAGATACAGTAGTCAGAAAAAAAACCGTTTATAACGATGTAGGATGGTTCCAAAATAATATTTATAGCATGCGTGCAGGTATCCTGAAATATTCCGTCCTGGCTGGGGTATGCTTACTTTTCGTAAGCAAACGTGTTAGGGACACGTTTAATAGTTTCATTAAAAAACACGGTTTTCGTACATTCTGCAACGCAGTTAAAGCATCAGGTAGGCTACTCATTCGATTCATTAGAAAACTGTTCTGTTTAGAGTAAAAGAAAAATGAGTTCAAATTGAATATTTTCTCCTCAAGTACTTGAAACATTTTCGCGTTTTCTTGGAACTGCTATTACTTGTACAAAAAAAGTGCTAAAAAGGGAATGTAATTTCCCAATTTTAATTTTAATTTACAGCGCGTGACGTCAGTGGAGAAGTGCAAGGTCCGACTGCGTGCTTACTTGCTGGGAAGTTGAAGGTTCAAATCGCGTACCGGGGATAGGTTTCACAGCATTATTTTGACAGTCTGTTAAGGCACTCAACAAGAATATTTCAAGGGTAAGATTTTACAGTCATAGTGCTGGTTTAGGTACTCCTGCAGTTAAGAGTGGTATATAGTCACATCTCGAGTGAGAAACATAGTGGTTTTGTAATAATGATTATTTTGGAACTAATAAAGTTATGGCGACAAAATTGTCTTCAGTATAAGTAAAAACCTGAATTGTTGGCGGTATGGTTATACTTTTCCATTCTATTGGTGTTAAATATATTTAGAAAATGATGAAATTGCTTAATTTTACGCATGATTTTCAATTAATTAGAAAATAAATATTTGAAACAAAAATAATAGCGAAATCAGATATAGTTTCTGAGTAAAATCATGCCAAAAAGGTACCGTCGCAGCATTGAATTTTAAGAAATTTAACTAAAACTGTAGGTATGTTTTGCGCTATTTGAGACCCGTCTGGTGCTGCTACCTACTCGCGACGTGATCTTCCTCGTATCGCCCCGACTGCTCCCGAGAAGGGAGGGGATAACTGGCAGTGGACNGTTTAGAGTAAAAGAAAAATGAGTTCAAATTGAATATTTTCTCCTCAAGTACTTGAAACATTTTCGCGTTTTCTTAGAACTGCTATTACTTGTACAAAAAAAGTGCTAAAAAGGGAATGTAATTTCCCAATTTTAATTTTAATTTACAGNTTAGAACTGCTATTACTTGTACAAAAAAAGTGCTAAAAAGGGAATGTAATTTCCCAATTTTAATTTTAATTTACACCGCGTGACGTCAGTGGAGAAGTGCAAGGTCCGACTGCGTGCTTACTTGCTGGGAAGTTGAAGGTTCAAATCGCGTACCGGGGATAGGTTTCACAGCATTATTTTGACAGTCTGTTAAGGCACTCAACAAGAATATTTCAAGGGTAAGATTTTACAGTAATAGTGCTGGTTTAGGTACTCCTGCAGTTAAGAGTGGTATATAGTCACATCTCGAGTGAGAAACATAGTGGTTTTGTAATAATGATTATTTTGGAACTAATAAAGTTATGGCGACAAAATTGTCTTCAGTATAAGTAAAAACCTGAATTGTTGGCGGTATGGTTATACTTTTCCATTCTATTGGTGTTAAATATATTTTGAAAATGATGAAATTGCTTAATTTTACGCATGATTTTCAATTAATTAGAAAATAAATACTTGAAACAAAAATAATAGCGAAATCAGATATATTTTCTGAGTAAAATCATGCCAAAAAGGTACCGTCGTAGCATTGAATTTTAAGAAATTTAACTAAAACTGTAGGTATGTTTTGCGCTATTTGAGACCCGTCTGGTGCTTCTACCTACTCGCGACGTGATCTTCCTCGTATCGCCCCGACTGCTCCCGAGAAGGGAGGGGATAACTGGCAGTGGACNCTACCTACTCGCGACGTGATCTTCCTCGTATCGCCCCGACTGCTCCCGAGAAGGGAGGGGATAACTGGCAGTGGACTGCCGCAGTAGGAGATGTATTATCTGCTTCTTAAGGCGGACTGGAGGAGGTAGTCTTGGGCTGGAGGGTAGATACATCCCGAGAGATCGCTCACGTGATTGTTCACATTTCTGGGTTGTTGACGTGCTTCACTCTACTGCATTCCTTGCCTTCTTCTAAGAACTGAGATTTAGGGACGCATTTTCGAGCCGTAATTTATCAAACTACTGAACCTAGAAATAGTTTCCACTAGTTGCGATAAATTTATTGAAGCGTAGTTTGATGCATGAATAATGTAATAATTAAGAATTTTTGACACACCAGCAGACGAATGTTGTGATTTCCAAGTTGAACGTGGATCCGTGGTAGGCATACTGGCTAGGGCTCTCATCTCTTACTCAGGACAAAAGAGATTTTATGTAGACACATGAGATTGTTTTAATGCAAGCAGTCAGCGTACAAAGTTTCATTGGAATTAATTACATGGTTTCGACGATATTACATACAAAACTAAAATTGCTATGTAACCGAAATTCTGGAAATAAGTGTCTGGCACACCTAAAACACATAAGTTGACATAACCTTACACAGTACTACTTGTTTGCCATATTTGGTGGGAATAGGTAAATTATTTCCCGAGATATGACATAAAAACTTTATTTATTCGTGTGGGAACATTTTACAAAATGGAGGACAAAAGAGGCTTAGTGTAGACACATTTGATGTTTTTTATTTATATACTCCCAGAATACAAAGGTAGGTAGGAATTGATTAAATTGTTTCGAAGATATAGCATACTAAGCCAAAATAGCTAGATGGCCACCATTTTGAAATATGTGTCTGACATACTTGAAACATATTTGTGCATATAAACTGCCGCATTACTACTTGTTTGCCAAATTTGGTAGGAATTTGTCAATTTTTTCCCGCCATATTATATATTACACAAAAACTTTATTTTTTATTCATGTAGCTCTATCTTGCAAAATGGATTGTAAATTGGTTGTTGTTTGGCATATATGATGTGTGTAATAGATACTGTCAGCATACAAAATTTGATTGAAATTTTTCAAACTGTATGGTAGTAGTTACACCAAATAAACGTAAATAATTTGTATAGTCGCGATTGTAGTTACACCAAATAAACACAAATAATTTGTATAGTCGTCATTTTGAAAATAAGTACCTGATGAGTTTAATTACTTGTATTTATCTGGCCTATCATTGTATTACTTACGTGCCAAATTTGGCGAAAATTGGTTGAGTAGTTTTCGAGATATAGCGTAAAAGCTTTATTCTTTCATGTGGCGCTATCTTACATAATGGCGGCCTAACAAAAATATTGACCTCCGAATTCAATGCCTACACCTTCTCTTGNTGCTATCTTACATAATGGCGGACTAACAAAAATATTGACCTCCGAATTCAATGCCTACACCTTCTCTTGTCAGCATACAAAATTTTGTTTTAATCAGTCGAATGGTTTTCGAGAAATGACATATCACCCTAAATGTGAAATGGCCACCATTTTGAAAGTAAGTGCCCAGCGTAGTCTAGAACTATAAAAGCCAGGTGTACTTATTTAGTACTATATGTGCACCGAGTTTCGTGTAATTCGATTAACGCGTTCAAAAATTTAAAGGGGACACACACACACACGCACAGTCGCACACACACTAACCAACACAAACACACAAATACACAACTTCATACTGACACAGACAGAAAAGTGATCTCATAAGGCTTTCTTTCCTTCGGGAACTAGGTTAAAAATTACCCTATGCCAACTCACTGTCTAAGATTGAGGTCATATTGGAATTAGTCATATATGATATGGAAAAGTGTAAGCATTCTGAATTTACATTTAAAAAGTTTTTATTTGCAAACAGAAATATCAATTTTTTTTAAGACAGAATATATATTTTTCTAGTAATTTTATTTCAGAAAGGTTGGGAAATATTAGGGTCCGGACACATTGACGCAGTATAGTAGAGTGCTTGTTCTGTGTTGGTGGCATTCTGAAATCCGATTGGCCTCACATACGACTGCACNGCATTCTGAAATCCGATTGGCCTCACATACGACTGCACTGATACCACTGATCACGTGGGCCAATAATATTTAAAAATGGTACCAGTACAGCCCAAAGCCTTCTTCAGTTGTTACAGGAAACGCACACACACACATACAATTCATTAAAAAACATTAGTTTTGCTATTTATTGTATACTATTGACGAAGAGAAAATATGGCTTTCAAGGGGTAAGAAGATCCAAAATGTGATGTTATTAACAACTAGTATTATGTACATCAGACACACAAGCGTGGCNTTTCAAGGGGTAAGAAGATCCAAAATGTGATGTTATTAACAACTAGTATTATGTACATCAGACACACAAGCGTGGCTTAAATTATTACCTCGTACAAAATACTAACGTAGTTACTTTAGTGAGTAGATAATATTTTTCTATAATTCTGTTTAACTCACACAATGATAACTGTATATTGTTGTAACAAATTGTAACATTTGCATTTGATATGAATACATGGTTTTTTCTTTGAAAGTATGTCCAATTTTTTTATATAAATAGTCTAAACAAAATGCCTGTTTTGTACGGTATTAGATTACTATTCAAAGGAAATTATTTCTTCATGTAAGAATACGGATCATTTAATTTTTTGAGCCAAAACAATTATAAATTTCGAATCGTCTTTACTACCTTATTTATCGGGCTTCTAACTAAAATTTTGATAATGGACTGACTTGTGAGAATTATGTGGGACACATTTGAGGACATGCTGTAATTCGAGGTTGCATGTAATTGAGTTACATTCGTAAATGGGTAGCAATTTATTTTAGACACACCGGGAAGAATTATAAACCAATAACAAATTTTCAAGAAAACAGNTTCGTAAATGGGTAGCAATTTATTTTAGACACACCGGGAAGAATTATAAACCAATAACAAATTTTCAAGAAAACAGGTTCCGAATACCCTTCATTCCGAGGTGAAATGAGGTACACTTTGAAATAAACGTGTGTATTTACACATTAAATTTATGCGTAAATGTACTATTTGGTATGAGTAATTTTTAAATACAGCTGCAAAGTTAACTGATACGATAATGTTGCTAGGAATTCAAATGTAGGTACACCAAATTAAATAGATGTATTAATAATGATGCATGCGTTTAAGTATTTGTGTAAAAATACACCAGCACGAATTAAGTAACATATTTGTGCATTTTATCCCTACGGTGTCACTATATTAAAATCATCGAGCCACTTGAACAACGAAAGTTCAAGGTTCAAATTTACCATGAAAATACACACACGTGCTATTTTTCAATGGCAATACTTGAGTAAACGTACACTTAAAATGTGTTAAAGTAATTGAGTTACTTAAATTGAAAACATGAGTAATTTTATACTGAATGTATCATTTTACACTAAAAACGTGAGTAAAGTTACGTTGACAAATGTTATTTTACAATTATAGTCCACGAGAAAATTTAGGTTGGAAAAATTTCATGGAAACATTATTTTAACATATGAGTATAGGATAGCATACACCTGTGTGTTCATATCTTCACAGAGATACTTAAATGTTATTTATACAAACATCTGCATTTAATTTTATTGCCCACAATGCTTCTTACTAAGCAAATTATCAAAAATACCTTTTTTAATTTGCATCATTTTGGATTGCGTACGTAAATACAAAAAATTTACCGACACTAGTGACGAACTAATAATTTACTGAAAAATTCACAATCGCTAAGTTTAGCACAATGCGTCATTACGAATTTTTGTTAGGTTACATTAAAAAAAATATAGGCTAACCTAACTTATTCATTCATATAGAATTAATTNTCATTACGAATTTTTGTTAGGTTACATTAAAAAAAATATAGGCTAACCTAACTTATTCATTCATATAGAATTAATTATTATAATTTTTTTCAATCGTTTAAGCCAACTCTTTATTTTACTGTTAGTTTTCTGCATGTCTGAAGTTGACGATGAGGAATATATTAAATAAGGAAACATTTATGTAGCAATTTGTAAGTGAAATTACACATTTTCAGCTGTAAAAATACTTTCAGTGAAAGATAAACGCTAAATATAGATTTGGTTTGCCGTACATTTTCAGTGTAAGCTTAAAAATTCGCAGTTTACTGTGTTTTAAGTTTTAATTATTTTATTTCAAATAACAAAAAAAAGTACTGTTAGGCGCTGTAGCTCGCACCCCCCGCGAGCTCCCGTTATGCGATGTCCGGCTCTGATAGAGAAAANGTGGAATGACTGACAGCGGTGACGTCACAGACCCTCCTCCTGCACCCTGCTGGAGAAGCCGACAAGTGTAGAGGACACCCAAGAATATGCTGGGAATTAGGACCCTCGGCGCAACGCGGCATTTAGAGACATTTCTGGGCGATGGCCTACGATCCTTTAAATATTGAGCGGTCCATCAGCCTGCATTCTGGCGGAGGCCATCTGGCTGAGTGCGGAAGCGAGATTGCGAGACGACGCCGGACGAGGTGTTTGTATGTGAATGGTCGAGAGGGCGTGATATCTGACGAGTGAAGGCTACTTACTGTGCATGAGAGCGCTCGGAGAACTCTAGAACATTACGGACTGGTGGGACATGGACTAAACTGAGGTGGGACTGAATAAACTTATAATGTGGGTTTTATTGTAAATATTGGAACTGTCAAATAATAACATATAATTTAAAATAATAATTCAATAGGTTTTCATACATTGTCTATTGGGACTGATTTTTAATTATTTAATTTCATGAATTTCTTTGAGGTAATTATAAATTGTATTTACTGAAGTAATTTATTGTAAACAGCAAGTGATATCAATTTATTGTGAGAATTTGTGTTACGAGAATTTTGTTTGTAGTTATTGTAAATAAAATTAGGAAATTATAATTATATATTTTATTTTATTAAGACCTCCATCCCTTAACGAGCCTAGTTTAACCCACTGACATTTCAGAAATTGTAACAGTAACACAAGGTCAATTTTCCAAATTTAAGCCTTGGCATTTGAATACACAGCCAAAAACCAGTTTTTTCTTACTTACAACTGTGAGAAAAAAATTTCTTTCAAAGATAAATAATCAAATGACTAGAAGTGTTTTTTTATTAGACCTACTTGCAAGACTGGGAAAACCGAACACGAAATTAAACGTTAATATATTTCTCACAGTAGATGAAATTCGGAAACTGCTCGACAAATAAAACGATGTTCATCTGTGTACGGCGCGTGAACCCGTTGGTATTGCTTTTGGGACTCTGCCTGGTAAGCACGGTGTCCGATTACGAATCGCCGGAGATGGAAACTTTTAGCCAACAATTTGGAAAACTTTCTCCTGACGCATTTGCTTATACTGCAAAGTTCTGTGGGTAGCAAAACGGTAGTAGACCCTACTGAATTTGTTTTACATAATACAAGCCATTTTTTTCTAACTGCTTGGAGAATTAGGCACACATGCATTGTGTTTCATTTCATTAATGCAAAGACACACGCTANCATTTTTTTCTAACTGCTTGGAGAATTAGGCACACATGCATTGTGTTTCATTTCATTAATGCAAAGACACACGCTACAAAAGTATTGGTGTATTTTTACCATAACTCGTGAAATTCAACTGTTGTGTAGCAGAGTAGAGAAAGAGAAATTTTGCTTGTTCTGATTGTCTTATGCCTTTTTTTTTTTTTTTTTTTGTATAAAATCAATCTTAAATTTAAGATGTTAAAATATACCTACTTCGGTGGAGACTCTCAGTGTAAGTTTAGGTTAAACTGTTTTTACTCACCAAGGCAGAAGTTGGTGAACCACACGACAGCTAAGGCTGCGATGTCTACAGTACATCAGAATCTCCCTACTTGTCATTAAACCAGCATAGTTGTTTCAGTGTAGTCAACGATACTACCAACAAATCGAATGCCAGCACGTAATAATTCAAGTTATTAAATTGCTTCTATTCGTAAATGGAAGATTCTGCAGCAGGATTCAAGCCGTTCATAAATCAGGTTTCCATTTTCATTACTAATTTCTAATGACCTGAAAATTTCACAGATTAATTTGGGGACAAGCCGGACTTATTATTTATCTGCGCTGCTGTCACGATTTGGCCAGTTTGACAAGCTGTAGATGGCTCGTGTTCCTATAGCAGATCCAAAACATACTGTTGAGGTTTGTAATAATTTTATTTCCTTCTATAAAACTCACTTGCTACAAAACGATGTGTAATCCTTCTGCTTTAAAATGGAAGTTCCCTTGACAGATAAACCATGAACTAGGCCCTATATGCACAGATTAAAGTAGGATAACGAAGTTGCGGTTACTTGTCCTGATTTTCTAAAGCCCTCAAAGTAACGGTACTTTCATAGTAGGCACAACTGCATTAAAATGATCTTAAAACTGTGTAGTTTTAAGACAGTTTTTCCTTCACCGCTTATGTTCATTGCATCCAGAAATGAGTAGATTACATTGCCCCAACTGCAGAAGCCTGAACTATATAAAAAAAACTATGATGGACATGAGAGGCGGATTATAACTCACTTGAAATATTACATGTTGTAATATAAGGTTAATATCGATGATCAGCAGTAGGTACCGATTAGCTTGAACTGCAGANCATTTTTTTCTAACTGCTTGGAGAATTAGGCACACATGCATTGTGTTTCATTTCATTAATGCAAAGACACACGCTCCAAAAGTATTGGTGTATTTTTACCATAACTCGTGAAATTCAACTGTTGGGTAGCAGAGTAGAGAAATAGAAATTTTGCTTGTTCTGATTGTCTTATGTATACCTACTTCGGTGGAGACTCTCAGTGTAAGTTTACGTCAAACTGTTTTTACTCACCAAAGCAGAAGTTAGTGAACCACACGACAGCTAAGGCTGGGATGTCTACAGTACATCATANGCTGCGATGTCTACAGTACATCAGAATCTCCCTACTTGTCATTAAACCAGCATAGTTGTTTCAGTGTAGTCAACGATACTACCAACAAATCGAATGCCAGCACGTAATAATTCAAGTTATTAAATTGCTTCTATTCGTAAATGGAAGATTCTGCAGCAGGATTCAAGCAGTTCATAAATCAGGTTTCCATTTTCATTACTAATTTCTAATGACCTGAAAATTTCACAGATTAATTTGGGGACAAGCCGGACTTATTATTTATCTGCGCTGCTGTCACGATTAGGCCAGTTTGACAAGCTGTAGATGGCTCGTGTTCCTATAGCAGATCCAAAACATACTGTTGAGGTTTGTAATAATTTTATTTCCTTCTATAAAACTCACTTGCTACAAAACGATGTGTAATCCTTCTGCTTTAAAATGGAAGTTCCCTTGACAGATAAACCATGAACTAGGCCCTATATGCACAGATTAAAGTAGGATAACGAAGTTGCGGTTACTTGTCCTGATTTTCTAAAGCCCTCAAAGTAACGGTACTTTCATAGTAGGCACAACTGCATTAAAATGATCTTAAAACTGTGTAGTTTTAAGTCAGTTTTTCCTTCACCGCTTATGTTCATTGCATCCAGAAATGAGTAGATTACATTGCCCCAACTGCAGAAGCCTGAACTATATAAAAAAAACTATGATGGACATGAGAGGCGGATTATAACTCGCTTGAAATATTACATGTTGTAATATAAGGTTAATATCGATGATCAGCAGTAGGTACCGATTAGCTTGAACTGCAGANCTTGAAATATTACATGTTGTAATATAAGGTTAATATCGATGATCAGCAGTAGGTACCGATTAGCTTGAACTGCAGAATAGTAAAACCGGAATTCGGTGCGTGCTGGTGCCACACGAGTATTGGATCGGTTTAAATATAGAAACTCAACATTCGTTTGTTAAAACCATATTAATATATATAAAAGTGTGCGATTGGCTGGATGCAAGATGACCAAATGAATTTGAATAACCACTATTAATGTCGTTCACGTTCTCATGCACTCGTTTTTCGTTCACGAAATGTAGTTCATTCACAGTTACTTATAACTTTCCTGAAGTCCTGCTAAAGTTCTACTTCCAGGATATTCCTCCGCCTCATGCGAACACAGCNCAGTTACTTATAACTTTCCTGAAGTCCTGCTAAAGTTCTACTTCCAGGATATTCCTCCGCCTCATGCGAACACAGCTTAATCCAGCCTAGAAAATGACACTAAAGGGACAGCGTACCGCGTTCGTGTGCACTCAGTTTAATATAATAATTTGNTTAATCCAGCCTAGAAAATGACACTAAAGGGACAGCGTACCGCGTTCGTGTGCACTCAGTTTAATATAATAATTTGCATAAGAACAACTCTTACTGGGCATTACCCACTCACATTATTTCTGTATTAATGCATTTTATTATAAACTAAATTATGGTTTATAGATAAAACATAATTAAAACTTCGATTGAGGTGAGTACGAAGCAGCACCGAAATGAAGGGGCAAGGGGAAACGGGATATACCCGAGGAAACCCGCCGACCAGCGGCATCGTCCGGCATGATTCCCACATGCAAAAATCCGAAGTGACCAAGCCGGGGATTGAATCCGGTTCACCTTGGTGAGAGGTGAGCAGGCTAACCACTCAGCCACCACAGTCCCTTGGAATAAACACAATTGTGTACATTACGCACATGAAAGTTTTCCTTGGCCAATGCTGTAAACTGTGAGGCCCTATGCGCAGCGGACTTCCTTGTGAACAACTGATTCGTAAACCGCGCTGTTCTCATAGATGACGTATGGTTCGCATTTCGCATTAGTACAGCTGAAAACACAGCCTACACCTCACTTCATGTGAAAACGAAACAAGTGCTGTTTACAGCACGCATAAAAATATTGTAATTTGCAACACTTGTAGCAATCAATTAACGTGGATGTGAAAGTGGCGAAACAAGGTCTCTAACATAGAATGATGCCCCTCTGGGGGAGGGGGAAGGGGAAGAGACGGGACAATTTTGTAGACGCCACTCTTAAGACGTTTTTGCGTCTCCTGTTAATTTCATTTTATTGTGAGCAAATCTTACGTTACGTGCTGCATACAATATATAAATTTATAACTGAGAAGCGAAGAAGTATATGAGTATCAAATATATTATAACAATTTATTAAAGATGGTATACAACATATCAAAGCATCTCGGTGAACTAAAACAATCTGGGTGCTCATAAAATTTTATAATGACGCCCTTTACTAAATTTAGTGAGGGGAAATGTATACCCCCCCCCCCCTTGGTCGCAGTTNTACATCACTGGACTGGGAAATGGTTGTCAAATATATTGCAATTTTTATATTCAAATGTGAGTGAGTTAAATTGTCGGCTGTGTGGTTCACTATCCGGGAGTGTTGGTGTTGGAGCTCGGAGGCCGGCATGCGTGCTGGCAGCGCCACCATTACGTGCAGCACGCGTGCGGCTCATGTGTTGCAGTTATCAGACATGCCGGGCCGCCGCTCACTGCAAGGCACTAACTTTGCGTTATCGTGAGCATCTAGATGCAGTCACGCCATACCCGCACGTTCACTTTCGCCAACATCGCCTACCACACGGAACCAGTCTTCCATTACCAGTGGACGTCATTCCGTGCTGACCTCCCGTTAAAGTGATCACTTTTGAAATCACTCTATGTGATATGTCACTGCCCCTGCCTACATGAATTTTTAACTCGCACGTTGTCTAGTATGCGACCAGTAAGGTTCGTAAATACATAGAAAAAATAGTTCCATGACTTAGCGTCACATTAAAAGTGGTAGATAAACATTTGTGAACACTGTAATTATTTCGTTTGCTTATTGTATTTTTAATGGATTCAAATGTTAATATGTAGAAAATTTACCTTTCTAATAATTTTACGTTTTCACTTGACGGATGCATGAATAAGTTGTCATGTCCATACCAATGCTAATTTTCCATATGGTGTAAGAATACCCATTATGCGTACAAGTAGATCTTAAGCAGGGCTTTCAAAAATGTTCAGTTTACCGCGAACAGCCTATACCAGGACGAAAACGGCGATGTAACGAATGCAAGGTAATCCATTCCGACAGTATAACTTCGTATATAATAACAGTATGGAAATAAATGTGATCTCGTGCGGTTGGTTATAGAGCTACGAAGCAAACAAGAGCTTCAGTTGGCGCTGTGAAAGCGCGAGGCACGTGTGGGGGCCCGGAGCGACTGGTGGCAATTGTGGGAGTGATCGGAAATGTCCAGGTATATATNAAGCGCGAGGCACGTGTGGGGGCCCGGAGCGACTGGTGGCAATTGTGGGAGTGATCGGAAATGTCCAGGTATATATCTCGTGACTATGATGTGCTAGCGCACTGATTTTGGCAGCGAACAATTCATCTAGTCTAGATCTGCCAACTTAAGCCATAAAAGTAAATCATCCACTTTGTTACTTTCATTTCATTCTCATATACCGATGAAAATATTACCCGCTAACGCTGCCATTTTTACGTAAAACCCACCATTGCGTACATTTATTCCTAAAGTACTATTATTTTAGCAAGGGCCTGGATTGGTGGTTGTGCTGTATGACTGCAATTTATTTTCTTTTCCTTCTCATTTCTGTCATTCCTAACTGAACGTAAGAAGAATTTTCGGTTAACCTCGCTGATGTAGTCTAGACTGGCAGTTGCAACTATGGTCCAATCTACTACACGTTGTATTTGAAAAACTCTGATCGCGTATCCAGGGTGTAGTCCCTCCTACCTGTCTCTTTTCATTCGTTACTTTGTGTTATGCTTTGGCGCTTTTCTTATGGTGTTTTGTGGCGATGTCTTTCCGATTGTGCGTTTAATCGGCTGTTAGCGTGCNTATGCTTTGGCGCTTTTCTTATGGTGTTTTGTGGCGATGTCTTTCCGATTGTGCGTTTAATCGGCTGTTAGCGTGCGTCGTCTTGAGGTGTTTTCCCGAACCCAAATATGACGATCCCGCTTCATCCCCAAATCTCCCCCGACCACTCTGACGCATAGCAAGCAGGCCTGACAACTTTCGTTCCAGTGCTAACCTTGGGTATCAACAGAAGTGGGGACCCAGGAAAGTATTGCTTTATTCTGTCNTTTCGTTCCAGTGCTAACCTTGGGTATCAACAGAAGTGGGGACCCAGGAAAGTATTGCTTTATTCTGTCAGATATGAAATTCAAAACAATCTGGCTTAACACAGATAGATTTCACACGTTTATTAAAACAATAAACAAACAATCGCTGTTATTATCTAAAATATTTTAGCCAACTTCTACAATCTACAGTATGTGATAACTCCCTTCTTTTTATCTTTCTTTATTGGCACAATTAAAGCATATAATACTACATAATTCTAATTATAATACCTCAGGTCAGTTTTTGCAAGAGTCTATCTTGAGGATTTTGTTTTTCATTCTCATACACATACACTAACGTTTGTGAAAAATGCAACACTAAGAAGGTTACAAGTAATTGAAATGGCCTTTATAACACAGATCATTCTGCCCTGTTCGAACTAACGTGCTGATATGGCGCCCTTTGACATTGACGAGGCAAACTGGTACTTGCTTCCACTTCGTTTGACGGCTCTTCACTTACTGAGCTTGGCGTAACACTGACCTTTCCGGTCACACAAGAGAGGCCACTGCTGGGTCTATGAGTACGCCAATTCTCTGCAATCGTAATCACTTATTTCTGGTACACTGTTCTACACATACTCCGAGTTTTCATTCATTCGGGCCATTCTTTCTGGGTGTTGCAATTTTTACAAACAATAGTTTATATTTTAGCCATTATCTTTTAAATCAGGACGTCCTGACTTTATACTGGTATCTGCGCCAGCATTCATCCAGTTACATTTTTTTCGTATAGTTTTAATGTGTTAGTTATTCTGATTTTAATTAATTACAATTTTGTACTCCCATTTACTGTCCACGCGAGAAGTTATGCTTTCAGACCAATGCGCGTCATGGTTTCAATCATAAAAAGAACTTTCCAACATTTATTTTTTGTGGCTCTCTTCTTTACTTTTNTATGCTTTGGCGCTTTTCTTATGGTGTTTTGTGGCGATGTCTTTCCGATTGTGCGTTTAATCGGCTGTTAGCGTGTGTCGTCTTGAGGTGTTTTCCCGAACCCAAATATTACGATCCCGCTTCATCCCCAAATCTCCCCCGACCACTCTAATGCATAGCAAGCAGGCCTGACAACTTTCGTTCCAGTGCTAACCTTGGGTATCAACAGAAGTGGGGACCCAGGAAAGTATTGCTTTATTCTGCCAGATATGAAATTCAAAACAATCTGGCTTAACACAGATAGATTTCACACGTTTATTAAAACAATAAACAAACAATCGCTGTTATTATCTAAAATATTTTAGCCAACTTCTACAATCTACAGTATGTGATAACTCCCTTCTTTTTATCTTTCTTTATTGGCACAATTAAAGCATATAATACTACATAATTCTAATTGTAAGACCTCAGGTCAGTTTTTGCAAGAGTCTATCTTGAGGATTTTGTTTTTCATTCTCATACACATACACTAACGTTTGTGAAAAATGCAACACTAAGAAGGTTACAAGTAGTTGAAATGGCCTTTATAACACAGATCATTCTGCCTTGTTCGAACTAACATNAACTAACGTGCTGATATGGCGCCCTTTGACATTGACGAGGCAAACTGGTACTTGCTTCCACTTCGTTTGACGGCTCTTCACTTACTGAGCTTGGCGTAACACTGACCTTTCCGGTCACACAAGAGAGGCCACTGCTGGGTCTATGAGTACGCCAATTCTCTGCAATCGTAATCACTTATTTCTGGTACACTGTTCTACACATACTCCGAGTTTTCATTCATTCGGGCCATTCTTTCTGGGTGTTGCAATTTTTACAAACAATAGTTTATATTTTAGCCATTATCTTTTAAATCAGGACGTCCTGACTTTCTACTGGTATCTGCGCCAGCATTCATCCAGTTACATTTTTTTCGTATAGTTTTAATGTGTTAGTTATTCTGATTTTAATTAATTACAATTTTGTACTCCCATTTACTGTCCACGCGAGAAGTTATGCTTTCATACCAATGCGCGTCATGGTTTCAATCATAAAAAGAACTTTCCAACATTTATTTTTTGTGGCTCTCTTCTTTACTTTTNACCAATGCGCGTCATGGTTTCAATCATAAAAAGAACTTTCCAACATTTATTTTTTGTGGCTCTCTTCTTTACTTTTGAAATTCTGACGTATTATTGGTATTTGTAAATTCAAGATGCTCAGCACTGTGTTTGAAATAGTGAGACCCACAAAACAAAATGTTGGCTGATCGTTACTTGTTCGCAGAAATCCATATCATCTCCTGCAAAAGGAATAAATATATTTGCATTATTTACATTAATCGCCCGACGGCGCAGAAATTTGTAAAGAAACCGCTTGCCTTAATTTCTTTCTTTTTAAAGTTTGCTGTTGTCTTATTTGTTTTCTTATTCTTCGTGTCAGTTTTAAACAGTTATTTTACTTCCGTGATAGTAAAATATTTACTTTTGAGCATAGCGTTTAGGCAGTTTTTAAGTAAAAACAATTATAGCTTTATTTGTAGAAAGGTGTTTTGTTTTTTACACGTACACGTACCAGAATGACTGCGATGGACGATCACCTACGAACTAAAAAGTATTGCATGTAAGATGTTGCGTCCTCTAGAGACAGACATTTATGGAAAATAGAACTGCTTACGTCGCACGCACAGTGTGCAGTTATTCTTAAATACGAGAAGAAAAATCATATTTCTGATGCTTTAATTTTTTNCTTACGTCGCACGCACAGTGTGCAGTTATTCTTAAATACGAGAAGAAAAATCATATTTCTGATGCTTTAATTTTTTAAACCACGGAGCAAATCACATTGCCAGATGACTGGAGCTTCATTAACATGTCTTAGCTGTCTCGCCAGACNTTTTTTAAACCACGGAGCAAATCACATTGCCAGATGACTGGAGCTTCATTAACATGTCTTAGCTGTCTCGCCAGACTATAGAAATACTAAAGTTGGAAAGCCCAGTGAGCATTCGTAATTATTCTATTCACCTTAATTCCCCAGTGGTTGTTATGTAATACATTTAATTAATATTTAATTGTATGAAAATGTATGTAAAGACCTTTTATGTTATTTTTAATGTTTTCTTTTGAAAGTTTTCCAAAAGTGAGCAAAAATAGTATATTTCCTACATACAAGCATAGCAAACACATTTTCAATAAGTTTTGTGCAGGTTTAGTTTGCACTCACTTGCTCCTAAATGAGCATTGCACGCACATTTCTTTTAGGAAAATTTAATAAATATTTATGAATATATGTAAAAAATTGACCACTTTCAGTCTATTGGTGCAGACACGGCAAGAACTAGTTTCTTTAAATGAACTTAATTAAAAAATTAGAAGGATTTCGACAACTTAGTTTTAGATTTCCTAGTCAGCTCAATAGCAACGAAACAAGTGACACAAGTGGTTTGACAAGAAAATTAAACTTTAAGTGGCATTGCTTAGCTCTGGCAGACGAGGGGCAAGAGATTAAACGCTGATAAGTTACAGAATTACGCACTAAAGAAGGTAGGACTTTGAGTTTAAAAGAGTGGCATATTGCCACCTGACGTTCACAGATGTCTAGTACGTGGAGCAGAAGTCATACAAATTTCCATTCTATAATTTCGCAGACAATGAAATTCATGCCCCCTATTTCTTTGCACATGTTTTGAATTGCCTGAAAAACCAGGCTGTACTTCAAATGAAATTGTATGTTCATTCAAAGACATGTTAAACATGATATACTTCTACTAATCATTTTTAACCTACTTTCCGAAGAAAAGAGGCTTATGAGATCACTTTCCTATTTGTGTAAGTGTGTAGATGTGTCTGTGTGTCTGAGCGTGTGTGTCCCACCCCCTTAAACTTTTGAAGGCGTCAAACGAATTCCACAAAACTCGGTACATATAGTACTTAGTAAGGACACCTGACTTTTATAGTTTTAGACCACGCTGGGCAGTTACTTGCAAAATTGCGGCAATTTTAACAATTAGGGTGGTTTGTCATTTCGGGAACCATTCAGCCTATTTAAAACTAATTTCGTTTGCTGGGAAATCATCGTGTAAGCATAAAATTATGAAATGTTCGTGGTTTTAAGTCAGCCATTTTCGAAGGTAGAACAATTTCAAGAATTTAATAATTTACATTATATCTCGAAAACTATCAAAGCAACTCTCACCCTATTTGGCATGTAAGTATAAATATGACAGGCCAAGCAAACGTAAGGGACTAAAATTGATTAGGTACTTATTTCCAAAATGGCAGCCATACAAATATTTTAGGTTTATTTGGTACACCTACTATACCAATTAACCAATTTCAACCAAATTTTGTATGCTGAAAGTATATATTACATGCATCATGTGTGCCAATTCCTAGCCATTTTGTCAGCCATTTTGTAAGATAGTGCCACGCGAATAAATAAAGGTTTTCTAATATCTCGGCAAACAAACAACCGGTTCCTACCGAATTTGGAAAACAAGTAGAACTGCGGCAGATTATGTTAAATTATATGTTTCAGAAATGNAAAAGGTTTTTCTAATATCTCGGCAAAAAAACAACCGGTTCCTACCGAATTTGGAAAACAAGTAGAACTGCGGCAGATTATGTTAAATTATATGTTTCAGAAATGTTAGACACTTATTTTCAAAATGGCGGCGATAGAGTAATTTTAACTTAGTATGTTATATCGTCGAAACTATGTAATCAATTCCATCTTAACTTTGTATGCTGGCAGAAGATATTACAACTATCAACTGTAGCTTTACGAAGTGTCTTTTGTCCGCCATTTTGTAAAACAGAGCCACATGAATTAATTAAATTTTTATGCCATAACTCGTGAAACAATTGACAGATTCCTACAAAATTTGGCAAACAAGTAGTACTACGGCAGATGATATAAAATTGTAATTTTGTATACTTGCAGTATATATTACAATTATCAAATGCATCTACGCAGATCATCCTTTGTCTGCCATTTTTCAAGATATTCATCCTGAAAAAATTTAGGTTTTATGTAATGTCTCGGAAAACAATTGACAAATTAATACCAAATTTGGCAAAGAATTTGCACTGCAGCAGGTGGCGTATATTACTATGTTTTAAGTAAATGAGGAACTTATTTTCAAAATGGTGGCTGTATAAGTATATTTTAGCTCACTATCTTTTATGGACGAAACAAATTCCAACTTAACTTTGTATGCTGGCGGCATCAATAGCAACCATCAAATGTGTATATACAGAGCCTCATTTCTCTGCCATTTGGAAGTTAATCCAACAATACAAATTAGGGTTTTATGTCATATCTCGGAAAACAATCTACCCGTTCTTACCACATTTGGGAAAGAAGTTGTGCTGTGGTAGGCCACAAAACTGTAAATATTATTTTAAGTGTAACAGACACTTATTTTCAGAATGGCAGCTATAATAATACTGTTTTTCGTGTGCTATATATACGAAACTATGAATCTATTTCAAGTTAACTCTGTATACTGGCAGTATATAGTCATCAAATGTTTTAATACGTAACTTTTTGTCGTTTATTTATGAAGATCGTAACATGAAAAATATGGATGTTTATGCCATATCTCAGGAACCAATCAACCGATTTCCCCCAAATTCTTCCCACAAGTAGCGTTATGGTAGACCATGTAAACATACAGGTTTTAAGTGGCTCAGGCACTTATTTTCCAAATGATGGCACTATAAATATTTTAGGTTAGTAAACCTTATGATTCGAAACATTAGACTGATTAAGTTTGAAGTTGATGCTCGAATCCGACTTCCACAGTGCAGTTCATTGAACACTAGCTTATGGTAAGATATTTCCTGGGTTCCAGTCCCGGTAAGGCTCGTGTGTATTTGTAATTGTCTCAGAACTGCTACATGTTTATGTTTATAACTCTAATGATATTGCTTTCAACGATACGACAAATCCTGCCCACAAACTCAGCTATTAAGATATTATTACAAAATTAATTGCAGCCATGTTGAGTAAAGTAGACTCATTAGTCATATCAGTAACTTTTGGTTTATATGTGTGATTACTCTATGTATGCAGTTAGTGACATTGGTAGTTAAGTATTTGTACATACTATTTTAGTATTAAAGCGTAAATACTATATTTATGCTGAATTTCATGTACGATGTGTATTGTATGTTTGCAAAACCGTCAGAGTGAATTATGTTAAAAAAAACCTAATTTATTATTTTCTACTATACTTGCTTTTTTTTTATCGGTTATAGTTAATGAAGGATTTAGTGGAAACCGCCTCTCATTACCTTCCTCAGCACTATATACGATCATCATTCTAAGGGTATCTTAAAATATCTGACGCATACATAAACTTAAATGTCTAACGAAAGATCATAGTTTTACTAAGGGAAAGGCTAAAATAGATGGAGAGCGTGTAATTCAACTTTCTCAGACCAGGTAATGATATACCAAAGAATTATTTGTTTTCGTTATAAAATTGGTAAAAAATATAGCTTTCTTAAAAAAAATACAAGGAAATATTGGTAAATAAATAAAAACTTTTGGAGAAATTTTACTTTAAAATTCGAGTATTGTGTATACAAAGCAACTCACACTACAGATTTTTTTTATTTAGAAAGTGAAATTATTAGAAAGTATTACGCAAGCCCGACATCACTTTATGAACAATAAATGACTTATAATTTGTGTCTACCTATTTTAAGCAAACCGCGCACTGTGCGCTGTGAGGATGACGGGTTATCAGAATTTCACCGACTTCCAGCAAGGCGTTATTGTAAGGGCTCGTGAGAATGTTCACAGTATTTTGACGACATTGGTGAGATTTGGATTTTCATGCTCAATTACAATAACTCCGTTAAAACATCGAACTTAAGGCAGTAAAGTGAACGTTGAGAGGCTGAATGAACGTGATTGGCGTCACCTGTAAGACTCACTGAGGGTGACAGGCGTGTGCGCTGCTTTCGAGAAAATAACATTGTACCTCGATGTTGGGGGCACGGCGAACGTCAGAGTAACGAATATTCAACGCACTCTTCATGATATGGGACTGAGGAGCCGACTTCACACATAAGTGCCATTACTAACCGTGTGACACAGAACTGAGCGCCTCGCCTGAGCTCGGGAACTCAACCACTGAGCTCATAACGCCTGTAACCGCCTAGTCTGCCCTCACCAGTCCAGTTGTCAACTGAGGCGAGCAAATGAAACTGTTTGCATGAGTCAATTCATTCAGCATGCCAACAATTAAATGTACCGGTATGGTAATAGGCGTGTTCGGCTTGCAGACATTAATATAAAATTAAGGACAATCTTTGTAGGGGCATGATGGTCATTGTCTACAGACTATCCAGAAAGCTCGTGACGTTCATTCCCTGCAGTGTTTCTGAAGTTCTACGATCCAAAAGTGAACCCACATGGCACTGAAGAGGATCCGAGTCTCAGGTAATGTATGTATTTGGTTGATTAATAGCCTTGAGTCACATCGGTTACATCGTGCCTGCCGCTCGCTTGGCTTTCATTCTTCGAGTTTCAATATGAGCGCAGTCAAATTAAGTTTGTCTGGTGTCCTAGTCTCCTTGAATTATTATTTAAAATTAAAACAAGAATTTGTTCTTGACGACTTGTGCAGTTTTTCGTCTCGATTTCTGGTTTTCTATCGTATGAATAATTTTGAACCCAAGTATTGCCTTTCACTATTCAAGTTTATATACTAATTTCGCCAGGGTTTTGCATGTTTCAGACTCCTAATCAGAGGCTTCCCCTTACCTTTCTGTACGTGTTTAGTTGTACATCTTCTTTCATACAATATCAGGTACATCTGTATGGATGAACGCTACTGGGTTGAGGAGCGCCACACCTATGATTGAAAAATATTCCCGACGTTTCGATGAGTCTTAACGCAGCCATCTTCAAGGATATACTGATGTCTGTATTTCTGGTGACATACATTAATTTCATCTTTATCAGCAAACCATAACGAAGTGATTAGTGCGCAAATGTGGCGAGATTGGTTGTTATACCCAGTCATTTAGATCTTCGTTGTTTCCTGTTGGTTTACTTTTTGGAAGTCCGAAGTCGCTGATTAATCGAATGCAAGTATCATCTTTCATGGCACTTTGTGTATAGTTTGACAATTTTTACAATCTGCACAGCTTTATAAAAACGTATAGGAAATTCTGGTATGTAGCAATGCTAAGCTATGGCTAATCTGTTTCTGTTGTATCTGATGTCTGCAAGATTTTATTTGGTGAAGGTGGAAATTCGGTTTATTGTTCGCCCTTCGTTGTATTTTTCGTGCGAGCTTGGTATCTTGTAGCATCTCAACAATCCTTGTGAATTTTCAATATATCCTTTTTAAGGGACACGCAGTCCGCTCAACATGCTCATTGACGTGAGAGCTCACTCACATATTTCATACTTAAGGTGGCCGCCTGGGTAGGTCGCCGAACAGTGTGCAGAGCTCCAGCAGAAAACTTTTTATTAAAAAACCTTCGAACGTGTCTGAGTGAGGCCTGCTTATGAATAGCATTTAAGAAACGTTACGCATCTGTTTGCGTTTATCAGTTCCTCCATTGTGATAGTGGAAATGACTCAAATGGGAGTTTTCACGGTAATTTTTAGGTATAAAAATTCCGGTACAAAATATTAAAAAAGGAAATGGGGCGTGCAGCAAACCATTATTTTTATTATTACGTCATATAATTGTAGGGTCTCCGCTGAAAGTCTCATAGAGGCCCGTTGTCAACGGCAAGATTGCATGCCAGTTCAGTGCTTTGCGTGTAGAGGCGATGAGAGAGTTTAGAAATCAATGACTGGTTAAGAAGACAGACTCCCTTATGCTGTTATAGCACTAAGTGCGTTTGGTCTCGGGTCCAACCCCCAGCCGCACCCATTAGTAACAGTTTGACGATGGCTGGCAGGCCAACTACATGCTAANGTGTCAACGGCAAGATTGCATGCCAGTTCAGTGCTTTGCGTGTAGAGGCGATGAGAGAGTTTAGAAATCAATGACTGGTTAAGAAGACAGACTCCCTTATGCTGTTATAGCACTAAGTGCCTTTGGTCTCGGGTCCAACCCCCAGCCGCACCCATTAGTAACAGTTTGACGAGGGCTGGCAGGCCAACTACATGCTAACCACATTCTGAGATCTCGGGATTCAGGCAATTTTTCTCTCTTTCAAGTGTTCACTGACAACACATCGCTTGAATGAATGTCTATGTAAAATCACAGGTCATACCTCGTACAAGAAAGTAATAATTACTAAATTAAGGTCGTCGTCTATCAGCAATTAACCCTGAAGTTTTCTTTATAAGCAGCAGTCATTGATCAACAAACTGAAGGTAAAATATTAAGCATAATTTAAAATTAAGGATGATTATGCAATCAAATTGCAAATGTATGGTTAACATTTTAAAATATTTATGAACTGAAAAAATTCCCAACAAACTTGTGACTTAAAATTTTTTTATTTAATTAACAGTACAGAACAAAAATAGTTTACCTAAATTTTTTTTTAACATATTCTATTTTTCTATTCACAATATTCCAATACTCCTTCAAAGTACAAGAACAGTGCAAATTTACGTTGTCAAATATGTACTTGAAAAATTAAATCATAGTCTTATGAGAAAAGGCTTTTGGCTTTATTTATTTAGGTTTATTGCCTGAATATCTTGATTTTTTAAAGAGACTTTATTGCAAAATACATTGGGCCTGCATAATTACAGATTACATTTTACAGAACTTAAATTACGATATGTGCTATGTGCATTCATTTGATACATTTTTTCATTGGTCTAGTATTTTTGAAAACTACCTTAGGTTGTTTGAAGGTAAGCATTAAAATTTTTGAATAGCTGTAAAAAGAGCAATGTGAACTTAAGTGATCATATGCGTGGCGTTCTTCCACGGTGTGTTATTTCCTGTTATAGGATGTTCACCGCTTTTTAAAGCCCTGCATAGTTTATGCTGCCATTCCATTGCGTATCCTTGTGCCTCATCAACATAAACATCATCCTGGGATATTTTTAGATCAGATGTTTACAAGTCCATTGTATTTACTCAGTACATAAAAAGCAACCTTTAATATTAAACAACACATAATAACAACCAATCTTTAATAACTACGAACCATAAGTGTTTCACGTGACGTGCTTCATTTTATTCGTGTAGAAAGTTACAAAATTCTATCTCCTGGTGATATTCAAAGTAATATTTGTGGACGTATCAAAATTCCCACGGAAATGGTGTATGCCGTATTTAACAAATGCCTTGAAAATGAATACAGTAACACTAATGCTAGGTGCAAACAAATAGCTGCGCTGCCGTGGCAGTACGACTGAGGAAATATGGCTCAACAGAAGGGATGGAAAATTTTACTGTGCCAGAAGTAAGGCGAACTACATTTCCTAATTGGAACTACTTTCTCTATGCCACTGCCAATTTCACCGTGGGTTTTGCGTCGATGCTTACTGTACTTCAAAATGTTTGTGGTTACGGGCAATAATTTTTTAAAGATTGACACTTTGTCACGAAATCTTATAAAATATTTGATCGTATTCTTGTTTTAAAATGATCTAAATATACATACAGTGACAAGTATTTAATACAAGTTGTACCTGCTCAAAACGTCTTCAAGAAATTTTGTATTAAGAAATGTCATCCTTCAGTAGATGTGATGGTCCCTTGACAAACTGTGTTACACTTTGTTTTTGTTTTATAAAACAAGTTATAAATTATAACGAATTCTTTTAGCAGATTTCGGTTGATCTTTTATTGTTTGTCTTTTTTCGTTCAAAATACGTTCCGGGTTACGTATTGACATTGTACGTGTGTGTCGAGGGTCCACGAGTCCTGGCAACAAACATTCCATGTAGAATGAAGTTAACTTTTTTATCATTTCTTTTGCTCAGAAATTGTCATCCCGCGGTATACTTTCGTAATACACAAATGGTGGATTGGGTCTCCACACAGCAAACAAGCAGTACAACCTTTGGGTAACATGCAGCTGGCCTGATAATAATATTTATGGCACTTGTTTATCCCCACAATTTTCTTATCTTTTCCAACTTTCCAGAACGTCACCTTCCGTTGCAGAATAGCAGATTCAGGGCTCAACAATTCTGCGGACGCCGGATATTTGACTTCCAAAATACCATCTTCATCTATCAAGCCATCAGGTGTAGCACCGAAATACGGTAATTCAGGATCAACAAAAAACCTACATTTCCGAATTTTTACATGTGCAGCTTCTTCCAGTGCTTCAATAGCTCTGTGCTCATTTTCTTTCCCGTATTTCACAGCTGATATGTGTTGAAGATCAGTGTAGAGGATATTTTTTACTAAACCTTCACAGCTTCTAAAAACAGCGCCAAAATTCGATGCTGTTAGTCGCTTTCGTCTTTCTTCCATCCACTGGCCAGTATACAGGAGATCCCTGGTTTGTATTTCGATTTCACGCACAGCTTCGTTGCTTTTTTGAAGGCTTTTCAGTAGCTCATTACACAGAACATTGAAATCATCTGCAGGTAGATCTGGTTTTTGTGCCTTAGCTCCATAATCAGGATCGATGTCTTTTTTACCAGAAAACAGCTTCTTTGGTTTTAGAGATGGCTTTCCACCTACATGCTTTCGCTTTATTCTAGCTACTTCCACTTTCCGTCTTCTTTGAGCTTCTAATATTTTTGTAAATGTACCTGGACTTTTACCACATACCTTTTTATGAAGTTTATAGTGTACAGCTCCAGAATTGTAGGCTACCACCGCCGCGGCGCATCGCGCTTGATAAGATCCACGTTTTGTGTAGTTGATGCACTTGGCACCCGTCTTCTTCACCACTGCAGAGTTGTAATGCTCAACGCAATTGTTNCAGGATCGATGTCTTTTTTACCAGAAAACAGCTTATTTGGTTTTAGAGATGGCTTTCCGCCTATATTCTTTCGCTTTATTGTAGCTACTTCCACTTTCCGTCTTCTTTGAGCTTCTAATCTTTTTGTAAATGTACCTGGACTTTTACCACATACCTTTTTATGAAGTTTATAGTGTACAGCTCCAGAATTGTAGGCTACCACCGCCGCGGCGCATCGCGCTTGATAACATCCATGTTTTGTGTAGTTGATGCACTTGGCACCCGTCTTCTTCACCACTGCAGAGTTGTAATGCTCAACGCAATTGTTGTTAACGTTGTTAAGCAAACTGCGGCTATGCCTGCTCAAGTTACCTGCCAAAGATTTCATTTGTTGGTACAGACCATGCTCATTAAGAAGCGGAATAATATTTCTCGCATCTTCTTTTGCACCTGTACAGAAGTATGAAGTACATCGTTGATGGTCGCCGAAAACATGATCAACACTATTTATGATGTCATTTCGCAGGTTCGCTATACGTTCGTGCATAGCCACTTCCTCGTTCATTCCGTGTTCAGCAGCTTTTACAACAGCACCACGCAACTGTAAGCTTTTGGCATGTATTTGTTTCCTCAGATGAAATGGGCCATTTTTTCCAGTTGTCCAGATGTCTTTTAACTTGTTGCAGTAATTACGCAAAAGGTGATTTCGACATTCCAGTTAATCGACAGTCAAGTTTATGTATGGTCTTGCTTCAAGTAGTTTTTTGTAGACACTACTATCACCATCGGCTATCAGAGTTATATAGCGCAAACCATACGTTTCTTCCCTTCTGCAAAAACCTTCTAAGATAATATCAGCTTCCATACTGGATGCACTTTGTTCTTGACTCCAATTCTTGTAACATGTGTGCAATGGCTGTTCCTTCCCTTGTTTCTGTGCTTGATCACACACAGAGCAGTACTTATATCGTACGCCAATGAACAAAACCTTTTTCGTCTTGTAACCAACAATTGTAGCCTGAAATAAAAGCATATTAATTATACAAATCAGTCACATAACTTATGGTGTTCCATAAACATACATTTTCACTCGTGTGGGACATAAGAAATGTGTGTATATATTATTTATGGAGTGTATGCCATGGACCTTAAAAACATTTTAAGAAATTAGAATAGATCATGAGTACATCACGGTTATGTGAAACGTTTCCAACACGGTAAACGTCATTGAGCTCTCTTTCGCCATGTCTGAGTGAGTACCTGGCTGGTGTTGTTGGAATATTGTATTGGCAGTTAATCATTTTGGTAGTTGCACATCCCAACAAGCTTAGTTCGATGTAGGCGCCTGTCTAGTGCGTCTTCTCGAGTGAAATGTATTATATGCATGTTTAAATTGGCTGACTGTTCCTTGGTGCGCCATTTTCTTTAACCGTCGGCCATAAAGTACGAGCGGCTACGTACGTATTGACGTTCTGGCGATTAATTTAGTTGGTTGGTTTTTGTTGATGTATTATTAATTGAATTAGTCTGCAAATAAATTCTTTCCTATCAGTTGTAGACACGAGTGATTTTAGTGATGCAATCGTCCAAGGATTGTCATAGGGCAACACTTCAGGAATTGCGATTAGGAATCTCAAACTAAGTTATTGTGTTTTGTAAATAATATATTTCGAAACTGTTGTTAGGATTTTTTGAATGTACGTGGTCTTAAACACTTATTATATTGAAATTCCAAGGATTTTTATTTTGTAAGTTTAACTGAGCTTAAATATTTACAGTGTGCATTTCTTGCCTTGGTACGAACAGCGACATGATGTAGTATTTTTTTTTTCTTGCGGGAAGTTTTGAAATGTACGCGGCCTTTAAAAAACCACCCTTCTGTCCTTATTTATTACACTGAAAATTTTTTTTTTTTGTATAAGGTTAACTTCGCTGAAATGGTTTACAGTGTCTATTTCTCGCATATTTAAGAACGATACGAACAGCGACATACTGATCGCTTTTTCTCTTTTGGCGAAGTTTAAACTTTCCAAGTTATAGTAATTTGAACATTTCCGAACGAGCAAAATTTTTCACTGCACCATAAAAACAATATGCGATTCATATCGCTATTGCATCTCAAGAAGTGACGCAAAGCAATACCGTCTCGTGAAACACAAACTAGAGTACCCCGCCCGCCCCGACAATAAAATAAACAGAACCCTAACTGTATTACTTGGTCATAACGACAATAAAACTGATGGAAATGGCATCCTAGCTATAATATCTTACATTTTGTTACAGCGTTTATTCACAAAAATAGATTTCTTCATTGACAGAGCAGCTGTGGGAGGGATATATTGTGGCCGCACTACTTTCCTAGAACTGTCAAAATTTACTGCACTGCCTCGTGTCGAGCCAGAGAACTAACTCCTAAAACGTACACAATTCTTGTAAAGTCTGGCCCCTTCTATAGTCTCCTTTATATTCAATGCAGTGATGCATAAGCAGATAATCTTAGCACTAGGAAGTCGTATGTTCGTCATTGCGAGAATGCACCTGCCCCCTTACACGAGTGAAGCTATCGCTTGTGTGATTCACAAAGTAAATATCGAACCAGAGTAAAACGTTTAATGATGGCTCACAATCACAACGTATGCAAACAAAAAAAAATAAGAAAACAAGTGTTGTTTGTACGACTTACACTACTCAGTATTGTTAAAAAATACTTACAACTTTGCATGCTAAGAACGAGGCGTGGTGCAAAGATGTCATTAAGCTTATTAACTTACCACACCAGAGAGAGAAGAGAAATTGGCTCTGTAAGACCTCTTTGACCAGGACCCATCCGCGACAACTGCGATGAGAGGAAGACCGTCTGCAGCCACTTCACCGGCTTCTACTGCTAGCGTAGCTTCTTCTTCAGCAGCCATTTTCTTTTCATCCAACGACGTAGCAATTAAACCCCTACATANCTTCTACTGCTAGCGTAGCTTCTCCTTCAGCAGCCATTTTCATTTCATCCAACGACGTAGCAAATAAACCCCTACATACAGTATCATGATACTTGGTGTATGTCCGACTACTCATGCTTGGCATGTTTAAAGCAGCTGTTATTTCTTCCAGTTGGCTCAACCCACCCCAACACTTAGTACGCCACTAACAGCAGCAGCATTAACATCCATTCTCGATGTATCAGTTGGATCTTCTGTGGAAATTACTTTCCCTATACTACACATGTTACATTTTAAAGAAGACTGCTTTGGAAACCTTGTCTTGATTCACGAACAAGTTCCATGTTTTTCAATGAGCAATTAAATGGACCATGTTCTACCATTTCACCGAGCTCCTTTAAAAAATACGCGATATCCACTATTCTCCAACCAGTAACTTCTGTTATATTATTTGTGAAGTTCTTATGCGTGTTATTGATTTCTCCATGCCAACAATCCGTTTCAACGTTGCTACTTGGTACGGTGAAATTGTTTTCTGGCAATAAGCATTCTTTGCTAACTTCTTTGCAGCTCTTCATATTTTCTCTCCATCTCTTTAAATGTAAGGCGTTTCTTTTCTTCCTCTGTTCTGAGAGATGTTTCCTTCCGTTTTTCTTCACCATTTTTAAATTCAGAGAGATTTCACATAACCTACTTTTCCGTACCATTCATGTGCACGCACACACTAACGCACTCAGTCGTGTTGCACTTCTCTACAACCGTGCAATAATAAATATTAATACAATATTTTTGAAAAATTCAAACTTTGTTTATGTTGCAATTGCAGCCCGGTCGTATTATGGTGTCCGATTTCTTAGAGTGTTCATCTTTCAACGAGAGGCAGTGCACGAAGACTAGGGATTTCCCGAACCCTCTGGTAAAATCTCTTGCCTGTAAATTTTCCTGTCACCCCCTGCAACGCGTCCTTTTAATAATGAGCAGAGATGGCCTTTGAGCCCATGATAAAAGTGTTTCATCTCCTTGCACGATTTTGTTATCACAAAATAGTTTAGTTTTTTGTATTTATCAGAAGTGCCTTACACATCAGATACAATATCATAACACATTTCGACGCAGAAAATATTGAAGATGTTACATAGAAAAGCCAAATACTATTTTGGTCCGATATTGAAGCTACACGGTGTCCAGTTCATTTGTGGTCGTGTTTTTAATCAATAATCTTGCTTTTAATAAAATCTCACTTCGAATATTGCAATATACTGATTATATGCACTATTATGGATAAACACTTTTAATTTGATACCGCATTGCAGGCGGGTAACGTATATGGTTTCGCCAAAAACCTCAAAAATAGATAAACCTTAGAGCAAATGGTGTTAATGCGTGTTGCATACTTACCCATGCAGATGTAAAGATGACTGTTATAGGGTTTTTTCTTTTACGTCAATGTGAAAAGACGACGCATAGCCAGTTACTGGACCCCAAGACATAATTTTCCTTCCCGAGTGCGTGACGAGGATAGTAGTTTGGCTTCTCGCCGTCATAGCGGCGATGAATGGAGGCCGCTCTGTATTCGCCGACGAAAGAAGTCCTTCAGCAGCCATCTCGACCTCTACTCTAGACTCCAGAGTGTCACCTCGCATCCTCGTGCGTCCGTGTTCTCTCTCTAAGTCTGCCCCTTACTCCCCAAGAAAGCCAACCTCTCTGGGTCTTGGAGCACTAACCCTCCCCGAGGCCCAGATGGGACAATTTATTGATTACCAAACGCGCTTCCTGTGCCTGCCGACGCAACGCGCTGCATTTGCGGCAGTTCGCGAGAACTTCCTGCGGCGGCGCGGCGATCAATCATGCCTTTTAGCAGATGCCACCTTCTTTTTGTTGCGCCCTTGAGACGGTTCGCGTGACCGCACGAGAACGTGATACCATTTATCATTGCAACTGGCGTACGCAACTTTGGCTGGCCGTCTGACGGGGAGCCTCTCCTGTCACAACTGAACGGCAGCTATTACATCTAGAAAGGATAACTCGAGCAAATGACCGATATTTCCCGGGATGTTATGTAAGGCGATCTTGACTCTGCGACAAGCCCATCCTTTGACATGCGATTTCATTTGCATAAGCAAAAGCTCGAAAATATGAGCCGGTAAGCACATTTGAGCCTAAGTGAGTGATATCCATTCATTCAACCATAAATGTTACCTTCCGCGCCGGAGGTTTCGAAAGTCTTTCTGCGCTTTACTGTGCGAACAAACCAAGGGTTTTTAGTGTGACAAAGTAAATGAGCTTGAAATTACTCATGCGTACCTTAACCTGAAACATAATTTTAACTTTACGAGCAAACACGTCTTTCCTTCTCCCTATATACGGATTTAATTGTTGAATTCTGTATATTTAGACTTAATAAAATTTAAATAAATGACGGTATTTTCTCTTTCGAGTTATTGTTATCTGCACTTGTATTATACTTGACTTTATGTTCAGTTGTAGTTCTGAAAACATTTCATTACTAAGAAATTTGCATAGCTACTTCATAATATATTAATGCTTTAATATTAGCAATATTGACTGTAGATTGTCAGTACGTGCGACACAAAACACCCCAGCAGCAATTTTTGGTTGGGCCGTCTTTTGCCCAACTTTTGCTGTAAGACCGGGCCAACGTAAGAAAAATAACGTTAGCTAAAAGTCAAAATGACATTAGGGCCTACGTCGACCCGTCGTTTTATAGGTTGGACACCAACCAGTGTCCAGCCATTTATCAAAAAAAGGCTCACTGATATTTTACAACAATGGTGGTATGTTGGAGAGACGTGTTATTACATACACAATGCCAACTAATAAACAATGTTTTGCCAACATTAGATAATAATATTTTTAATATATTTTAACCAGTATTTGAATATTAAAAATCTCATCCTCCAGTCCCCTCCAATTTATGTTATGAAAAATCTACTCGGCGAGAGGTAGGCCTCAACACGCTTCCTTTGAGTTACCAGTACGATGTGCTAGCATTACACCACTTAAACTCAGCAGACGTGGAGGAGTAAATGAAATATTTGCTACGATTTCAGTTCACTGTATTGTGTTATAACATTTAACGTATTATGTCACATTATACTACTTTTAAACTCTATTTAACTATCATCCCAAGCGAAATAACAAGTGTATTACGGTTATGCCTGACACGACTTTCAGTATAACGCATATTAATTTTTTATCAAAGCGCGCCATCTACAAAATTACCAGCAATGTCGCAGGATAATTTTCTGTTATATATATATATATATATATAAATATATATGTGTGTGTGAAACTGTGATAAAAATTTATGCTTATTAACACATGCCAGATTATTTTTCATGATAACATACAACACATCATATGTTTACATATAAATATACCTAACAAACTTGACCTGTTGAAATATAATACTTAATTCCACTATTAATTCCTTCCAAATTCGTACAATACTTACATGAAAGTAATATTAAACTCTACAAACCATTAACCGTTTACTTTTTTAAGAATTAATTTATGTTTTCCTTTCAAAACTTTTGCTTTAATAATTATGTTTACATACGTGCATTTAAATGTATTTTAAACAAAGTCCCTCTTATAATTATAATTTTAAATTTTTCCGGGAAATAATGTTGAATCAACGATAAATTTCAAATTTTGTTCCAAAACATTGGCCAAATATTTGGATTCGATTACAATATATATTCAACATTATTAACCAAATGCCAACAGATGGAGGTGTCGGCCCAATATACGAATATTTTCCATTTACAACAGTATATTTTCCAACTAGTAATCATCACATAACAAACTGTAATTTTTTATTTTTAAAGGAAAGTGTGTTTAAATAATCCTGAGAAATTACGCAAATAAAAGATTTTATACGCACTTTTTATTTATAACATATTAATAATATTCTATTTTTACATTATGTTTGTAACGCAACGTTAACCTGACATAATTAAGTACCCAACACTAATTATTTTGTTTACAACATTATCTTAACACATAAACAACAAAACTTACTATAAAGAAAAATTACTTTTGAAAAAATTTTATACTCGTAAATTTTTTTTTTTTTTTTACGAAACGATGTTTTATATTACTGACATTATGATGGTTATACAGTTTTGGCCCAACGAAAGTATTCATATCAAATGCCGACAGTAGGTTTTCCAACAAGTAACCAACGCATGACCAACATAGTAATTTTAAATAAGACATGATTAGTATGTTAAATAACCATAGCTTTTAGAAAACATAAGAAAATATTGTTTAATTTCATTATAAATATAGTAATTATANAGTATGTTAAATAACCATAGCTTTTAGAAAACATAAGAAAATATTGTTTAATTTCATTATAAATATAGTAATTATCATGGATGGCTTAATGTTGGTTGCATGGTGTTGGCCCAACTTAATACTTACAAATTACCAACTAAACATATTTCAAAGAGAAAGGATCTGAGTAGTTTATAAAATACTAGAAAGGAGCATTGCTATAAATGCTTCATACACTGCGAATATTTATATTGTATACATATAAAACGTTTTTTTTATGTGACATTGTGATGGTAGTAGGTAGAGTGGTGCCCCAATAAAAGAATACTTACTGATACATACCAAANTTTTTTTATGTGACATTGTGATGGTAGTAGGTAGAGTGGTGCCCCAATAAAAGAATACTTACTGATACATACCAAATGCCGACACTAGGTTTTCCAACATGTAACCAACACATGGCCAACAAAGTAAGTTTTATGTAATAAATGGATTTTGTTTTAATTAAACAAAGCTTTTAAGAAAACATTCGAAATTATTTTTATTGCATTATAAATATTGTAATTACCATTGTTGACATAATGTTGGTTACACTCTGTTGGCACAACTTAACGTTAAGTATCGAATACCAACCACTGCGTTCCCAACATTGACATAACATATAACCAACTACACACATTTCAAAGAGAAATTATCCAAGTTCTTGAAAAACCTCCGTAGTTAATAAAATACAAGGATGGGAAATCGTTGACTATCAGAACATTTGTTCCATAATTTGAAATAAAATGTTGGTTCCACAATGATGGCCCAGCAGAAAAAAAAATATCAATTACCAACAGTATGTTTACTAACTTGTTGCCAACAATCAACAAACAAGTTAAATATGTATAGATATGATGTGGTATTTTCTTATTTAGTGGCATAATTGTCTGATGGGCGCATAGTAATCTCATGATATTTCATCGTAGCATATTTTTGTTGGTATTGTACGGTACACCAAAATTATATTAATATGTGTGTGTTCCAGCCCATTATATAGCCAATGTACCCAGCCTTTCCTATAAAATGCCAACCGTTAGGCCAACTGGGGCGGTTACACGATGTTCGTTGATAATTAAAAAGTAAAACCATATTTTGAAGTAAGTTGTCTGAGAACATAATTCATTACACCATAACCTTTTTAATGGCATGCATCTTTAGTCAACATAATCTATGTCGCTCGTATGGCGTTTTTCTGAAAGTCGTTTCTGTGTACCTTTGCTATGATACAGCAACTACTAGTGAGTGAAGAGATTTGGGCGACTCTTTAACATCGAGGTCTTTAGAACCGATGAGAGTGAAATGAGGTGAGTATGGAGCAGCGCCAGAGAGAAAGGGCAGGGGAAACGGGAGATCCCCGAGAAAATCCACCGGGCAGCGGCATCGTCTGACACGATTCCCACTTGCCAAAATTCGGTGGTGACCCCTCCGGGAATCTAACCCGGTTCGCCTAGGTGGGATGCGAGTAGTCTCACCATTACAGCACCGCAGCCCCAGCTACTACTAATCGTTTGTAGACAAGCGACACAAGTTTTTATAGTAATTACTTAATCTAATATCTTATTTCGAAAGGAAATTCTTCTTATTTATTGAGCTAAGTAATAAAGGGTTTTAAACTCTTNACTTAATCTAATATCTTATTTCGAAAGGAAATTCTTCTTATTTATTGAGCTAAGTAATAAAGGGTTTTAAACTCTTTCGTTATATGTGTGAATGCAAATACAGATGTACGAATTGCCATTAGTACAAGTAACTTCCGTTTAAGCTTTTTATNTTCGTTATATGTGTGAATGCAAATACAGATGTACGAATTGCCATTAGTACAAGTAACTTCCGTTTAAGCTTTTTATTTACTGACGCTCTACACCAGTAGGTAATTAATGGCAGGATATCACTCTTGTTTTTGACAACATTGTTAGCTTAAATATTCCATTTCAACTTCAGAAACAATTTTTTTTCGGGAGATAGAAATTTGGAGTCCCTGCGACAGACAACATGGCTTGCATTAAATATTCAGGTTTGATTACCAGTCACTGAAAAAATAAAATTGAATGAGCAATTTACCAACATTCTTCGTACCTGGTATAGGCACCTATGACCTGAACCAGCATACAGGAGCGCTCTAGGTTACTTCGACCTCTACTTTCCCCTTTATCGGGTTGTAGAAGCATGCTGGCTCACACACGCAGGGTAAACCAGGTAAAGAAAGAGATGGCACTTCCAGATTATCAGTGTTTCTAACTGGATGGTCGCTTGGGAATGGAGGTTGGGTGCTAAGTTTCTATAGTCGTACCAACCTCAGACAGTTAAAATATACAAATACGTTTTATGTTATATAATCGTTATTTATTATTTACATTTCATTAATTCGTAACACTAATTTAGATAAATCAGTAATGCGGGATAGTGATAATTAAATTTATGGTTCCTGTTTAATTAATTTAACATTCAAATTTTTATGTTCGGAAATTTTTTTTTCTATCCAGCAGGACGGCTTATATCCAAAATAGTTATGTCAATGTGAAGTGTATAAAAAAATTTGGATTTTCTAAATTTCGTTTTTGTTTCTAATTTACTTAAGTTCTCCTATTTGTGTACTGATGCTTCTTATAACTGTCAATACAGTTTGTAACGCCGGTAACTAGCAGTATTAATATAAGATCTCGGCAGTCTTTCTCGTTATAGTTTTTTGTGCCAGTTAATGGCTTTTCATTATGTGCTTGCTAGTATATAAGAGTGGCTGAAAACATTTAGGGGAGGGGGGAGAGAAGTAAAACACTTGGAGCCCCTAGAGTTGGTCCTTATAGCACCTGGAATCGTTAGGATGTGAATTTCTCTTATATTCTGTATACATAAAAATATAGAAAGTACGTTTACATCGATTACGTTGTAGATTTACCGATCTGAGAATCCTTTCTAACACGCATATATACACTTACACATATTATATGTATATAAACACGAATTGTGTAGCCTTCCAGATTAACAATAGGAATTAATTTCCGCGGTGCTTGTGATTTTGAGCGGATGCTTATAAAAAAGCTAAAATATGCTATTAAAATTCGTAGCAAATAATAATGTTGGTAAAGGAGAATATCTTTCCTGCTTCAAACCTAACATAAGTAAATATATCCCTCTTTCAGAACGTATTTAGTACTTAATTTTTATAAAGTTGAGCCTCTCATTTTAATAAATAACACATATTTGTTGTAATGTCCAACTAAAAATAATATGCAATACGTGTGATAATAGTAGTTATGTGACGTGTAAATTTCTGTTAGTGTTGCAGGAAGTTTAATCCCTACCTCAAGCATGGGTTCTACCCCTAATAGCGTGGGCTAACAGAAACCTAACCTCTAGGTTAGCTTTCTGCCTACACTTATGCGTGTTGGTTTTATGTGGATACAGCCACGCCTCGCTTTGTTGAGTTCGCCTCGGTTGTAAGATATTTGCTCTCATATCCACCGCTGCAAGCGAAAACTCTGTCATTCTTAGGTACGAATACATAAGTTCTTTTTAGTTAGAATAAATGCAACATTGAAAGCCGTTTCTCGTGTAGTAACTCAGTCGAAGTTCTGATGAAGTAGGCTGTCAATTAATAATTTTTAAAGTTACAAAAATATTTTGAAGGATGGAACGAGAACTCTAAATTCTATCATGGGTGAAAATTTTAAAAGAATTCTAATCGTGAAAACTATCCATTTGAAAATTTATTAAAGAAACGTTAAAAAATATAGTTGTTTTCACTTCCCCTATATTCCCATCATAAATTATGCGTCAAATGAATTTTAGCGTTAAAAAAAAAATTTTCTTTCAACTTCTGCGAAAGAACGTTAATTAATTTGTTAGGCTAATAAAGCCATTGTATCTTGTGAAATGAAATCCTAATTAGGTCATGTATGCGTTATCTCCAAACATTTGTCAAGGAAAATGAAGTCACTGGGGTCGAGAGGGGTGGAAGATTCAAAATTTAATGCGATTTTAATTAATTGGTGATTACTGATAACTTGTTAGGTGTAGCTTGTGGGATTTATCAGTAAAAATTCCTGTGATTTAAATTAACAAAAGGCCTCACGTGCATTGAGTAGTCCTGAGTTGAATTAGAGGCTCCAGCATGAGTTAAGTACACAGCTGTTACAATTTTGCGTTTAACCTGTCACTCTGGATTTAAAGATTTTTGTGACTGCACTGCAGGAAATACAATGCGCGCCTATTGTTTCAATATATACTTGTAGCAAGAGGAATTACCTGTATTCATTTGTTGTGTTAATGAATTTGTTAGATGTGTTGGTATCTAAGGGTTAATGTTACCTTCACTATTTTGGCTCTCATGACCTCGAAGTTAAGAGCCGCCCAAATATCTTCACTCACTCACTCACTCTCCTTCACAATTATGAACTGGTCTTAAAATTGCTAGCAGTCACTACTATCCAGCTGGAACACCCCAAGTACTCCTGCAGAGCCGCACAGCATACACGACGTGCTGAACGGTTTGCACATGAATTCGTACAGAACCAATAATTAGGTAGATTTTAATTCAACAAAACTTACATTGGGTATTTGGTCATCTTCTCGTACCATTTCCTTCATATTACTTTGCAGAGGCTCTCTTTATTTTTCGACGCTTCGCCACAGCAGCAGTGTAGATAACATTTTCTCATGGAGTAAGATGAAAGGACGCGATGACTTATGTCCCATAAATGTTCGATGGTATTCATGTCGGGCGATCTTGGTGGCCAAAGCATTAGCTGAAATTGTCCAGAATGTTCTTCAAACCAATCGCGAACAGTTGTGGCCCGGTGACATGACACACTGTCATCCATAAAAATGCCATCGTTGTTTGGGTACATGAAGTCCATGAATGGCTGCAAGTGGTCTCCAAGTAGCTGAACATAACCTTTAAAGTAAATTATCGGTTCAGTTGGACCAGAGGATCCTGTCCATTCCATGCAAAAATAGCTTACATCATTATGGAGCCACCATCAGCTTGCACAGTTCCTTTTTGACAACTTGGGTCCATGGATTCGTGGGGTCTGCGCCACACTCGAACCCTACCATCAGCTCTTACCACCTTAAATCGGGGTTTTCACGGTTTTCCAGTCGTCTGGGGTCCAGCCGATATGGTCACGAGCCCAGGAGAGGCGTTGCAGGCGATGTCGTGCTGTAAGTAAAGGCACTCGAGTCGTTCTTCTGCTGGCATAGCCCAGTACAGCCAAAGTTCGCAGCACTGTCCTATCAGACACGTCCGTCGTACGTCCCACATTGATTCTTGAGGGTATTTCACGCAGTGTTGCTTGTCTGTTAACACTGACCATTCTGCGCACACGTCATTTGTATCGGACATTAAGTGCAGGCGGTCTACCACTGCGTTGTCCATGGTGGGAGGTTATGCCTGAAATTAGGTATTCTCAGCACACTCTTGACACTGTGGATCTCTGAATGTTGAATTCCCTAACCATTTCCGAAATGGAATGTCCCATGCGTCTAACTCTTAAAACCATTCCGCTTTCAAAGTCTGTTAATTCCCGTTGTGTGGCTATAATCACGTCAGAAACCTTTTCACGTGAATCACTTGACTATAAATGAAAGCCCAACCAATGCACTGCCCATTTATACATATTGTACGCGATACTACTGCCATCTGTATATTTGCATATTGCTATCCCACGACATTCGTCACATCTGTGTATAATTCCCACAGAATGCGGCAAACGGGACTAGCGAATGCTGCACGAGCACACGCAACTCAGTACAACTGCCGTGCTGAGCGTCTAACCACGTTGTGGTGTATTAACCACCCTACTCGCATACCACCAAGGCGAACTGTGTTCGATTCCAGGTGGGGTCAGCGGGATTTTCGTATGTGGAAAACGTGGAGGTCGTTGCAGTTGGCCGGCGGGTTTCTCAGGGTAGTCCCGTGTCCTTGACATTTGCATTCAGCCTCTCCGGCGCTCAAAACCTCTCTGTTAGATACCGACGGAAAGCTCTCAAATCAGTTACGTTGTTGAAGATCGCTGAATGCGCACGTCAGTATAAGACGTCAGCTCGGTATCCTCTTGACTGGAGGTGCACTGCGCTAATTGAGCTTGTCTCAGTCCCTCGCCCGCGGGGGGACGTGCCACATTTTAGCCTCATGGAAAATCCATTGCGTATCAGATATAGCTTTTCCGAGCTTGTTTTAGAAAATTTGAAATCAACCTTTTAAGAAATTCATGTTCCTCAACTGCGTATATTTTTTTGTGAACAGAGGATATAATATATACGGTAATGTTGCCGGTGAATTAGCAAAATTAATTCGATGCCTTACCGTCTTTGTGAAAGTTTAATGTCACAGTCACGAGGCTCAGATAAGCACAACGCAACACTTTTGATACGACAGTGTTAAAACCAAGCAGCCAACCAAATTTGAGACGCTTCTGACGTCAGCACGGTTAGACATTTTTTATTAGATATTATTTATTTATTTTTTTGTGTCGTGCAGCACTGCCAACAGGGTGTACAACGTTGTCTAACGAAATATTTCAGCTATTTCCCCCAAAGTGGAAAATATGCATCTGAAAGGGAAAATATTAATTGCCTCTTACCGGATTAAACTTAATAAAATTAACATGTATGTCGTTTCGTGTTTTAAAGTAATATATCAACTGTTTGTTCACCGTCTTTAAAACTAGTTTATACTTACTATGAGCGACTTTTAAAGAGCCAAAATAATCCTGACCTTCGTGTGAACTGTCGTGCTGCAAATTCAAGCAATCACATAGAAAATATTTTTGTCGTGTCGTTTTTGGCATTTTCACGCCGTGTCGTATCGTGCTTATAGCAGCTATATGACTCCATCATATTTAAATATGTGTCTTCTAAACGTTGCACGTTATAGCCGCATGAATATCAGCTACTTGCCAACATGTGACGAAATAATACAAAACACGTGAAAATACATTAACTAATTAGGGCTTTCAAAGCAGCGTGAGCCAGCAATGGACAATAACGTGTCGTGCGTAACGATGCCTTGTAGATGCATTGTGATCGTCTGTAACAAACAGCCTAATGTGGCCAAACTGTTGACAGCCGTACTCTCTGTGGGAAGTAACGCCTATTAGAGTTGCCGGCTCCAGGAGTATATTTCCTGCTATTATTAATATCCGGCATGAGTCTGCTTTATGGCCATGCATTTCGGTGGTGTTTTTGATGTGCATCGTCCTGTATTTTCCGTGCGGTTTTTCTCGCACATGTTTGGACACCCAGTGAATGCCAACAATCCGTGAAATCCAACTGAATATTCTCAATCATCTTATTTGATAAGCCAAAATTATGTTGTCTAGTTCAGCAAGCATACAGGGATTAATATTCCTAAAAGTGAAATAGTTATCTGACAATGATTTTATATACTGCAATATCATCAACTGGGTGTTTACCATTATATGGTAACATAATATTAATTATTGTAGATGTTTTGCGATATAGCACAGTAATATAGTACTACGAATTTATTAAAGCAGAACATATGCAAATCAGTTATAATTCAGATCCAATAGCTTGCCATAGAGTATTTTCCCTATGAAAATTAAACTCAACAACCAGAGAACCTTTAGTATGCGTTTCGTTGTTTTTTAGTCCCTTTGTGTATAACACCTGAATTCCATTCCGTTTCCTTCCCATTTACTGTTTCTTGACAAGTGCAAGAGGCACGCCCCCTTAGAATGTTAATTACTTTCCTCGTAAAACAGCTGTGAAAATTTATTTTTCTTTTGCATATTTGTGGTAAATAATCTAAACACCAGATTTATGTAGAATAATGTCCGCAGGATTCCTGTGTAGAAACTACAAGTTTTCCCCTCTGAGGGAATAGGTTTTAATACACTTTTTAAATATTTTTCTAAAACATATTAAGTCTGCAGTGACTTCGCATGGGCTTGTTTACATTGGTAGCATACATAAGAGAGTAACTGGAGCAAGTAGCTTGGCTATCCACTTGACTGGCCATGACAATGACAAGTAGCTTTTTACACACAATCTAGTCAGTCGGCGAGTAATTTACCTGATAGTAATTAACCTGTTTGTGATCAGCCTTCATCGCCGAAAAGTGAGAAAATGTGTTCAACGGTTTGCCTAAGTTTTTATACATGAATTAAGTGAATCAATTAAAGAGGAATTGACTAAGAAGAAACCAAAAAAAAAGTGCGAGATTGGATAAGCAGAAGGAACACTTATGGGGCTTCGGATGTTTTGTTAAAGGAAGTAGCCTCAAAAGATCCTCAGGAATACAGGATGTGTTTAAGGATGACACGAGAAAATTTCGAAAAATTATTGGAGTTAATTTCACCTAGAATTTAGAGATCGGACATTCAGTTAAAGGATGCAATCCCAGTCCACGTGAAGCTAGAAGTTACACTTAAGTTACTTGTAAGTGGGAACAGCTACCGGACTCTACAACATCTATTCCGACTACCAAAGCCTACAATATCTAAGAGTTCATCCCTGAAGTGTAAAAATCCATGAACATAACATAAGCATACAGGTAATGTAGAAGACTAAAACCGTAGATACAGAACAATTTAATGTTAAAATATTTATATGATATTCAGTACCTTTATTTTCAGAATTAAACATTGTTATATATAGGCTTTAACATACACACATATATATATATATATATATCTTCATACTCCCTCTACTCTAATGTTATATAAAACATATGTTCCATAACACATAATCATGAAAGGAANAGGCTTTAACATACACATATATATATCTTCATACTCCCTCTACTCTAATGTTATATAAAACATATGTTCCATAACACATAATCATGAAAGGAATGATGTGGAAATATAATGATATTGGTAATAGGAAACAAAAACAAAATATTACATATCTCGTACAGATTCAGCATATACAGATGCAAACCTGTTCTCAGTGAATTCTTGTGTTTCTTCTATTATTGTATTTGGAAGACATGATTCCACAAGAAGAGGAGACTGTAACTGTGGTGAATGCTGGAGTGATTATGTGACAGGCACTAGACAATGTAAAAATGTTGCCGTAATTGTAGCCACTCTCAGTCGTGTCAGTGTTCTCTGTATTTCACTTTGAGCTATGAGAAACTCCCGTAATGGCAATTTTTTCAATGATAAGGCCACGTACCGTCCAAACGCATCACACTCGTCTTCGTAAGTGAGTGAGTGAGTGAAGACATTCGGGTTGCTCTCAACAACGAGGTCTTGAAAGCCGATGATTGAGGTGAGTATGGAGCAGCGTCGGAACGAAAGGGTGGGGGAAACGTGATATCCCCGAGAAAACCCGCCGACCAACAGAATCGTTCGGCACGATTCCCACATGCAAAAATTCGGAAGTGACCCGGCCGGGAATTGAACCCGGTTCGCCTTGGTGGGAGACGAGCAGGCACCATGGATCCTAATTATCTTCGTCTGGTTATAGTTTTTCCAATATTTGTGCCACATTTTTCAGCTCTTTTACATCTTGAGCCATGTCTTGCCGGTACATTTTTCGAGAAGGTGTGATTCTAGGCTATTCCACATGACCCGCAGTACCATCTTCTTTATTGGTTGCATCATCCATGTGCTGTTTACGTAGGCATTAGGGAACCAGCCAGGGATGGAGCAGTTTGTAATCACACAGATTGAGAGCGGCCATGAATGCAAACTTCAAAACAATTCAAAATAATAATTGATTGTAAGCAAAAACTACAGTACTTGTGTTCGATCATTTTCATACCGTAACAATAATTACACTGCATTGCAAGATGCATACCCGGACACTTCCTATAGCAATAATATGTCAAATAGTAACCATTACTCATTTATGCTAATGCAATCCGATTTTGTTTTTTAGGTTCCAGCCACCGAAGAATAGTGGTGAGATGTTCAATATAGGTTTTGGGTTTTACGACAGGTGGAATTATCCCGGTTGTTATCGTGCTGTAGATAATAAATATATTCTTACTGTGGCACCTCTGATTTGCAAAACTTAATTTTTCAAATATAAAGGATTCAATACTATTTTGTCGGTGGCACTTGTGGACCACAACTACAGTTTTCGTAATATTAATGTTGGCTATAATGGAGTGGTGTTCGATGTAGGAGTATTCCAAAACTGCTCACTGTATGAAGCATTTGAGAGAGGTTTAATTCCTGAAGGTGGGCTGCATTGTTGGAGATTATGCATTTCCGTTAACACCGTATCTAATGNTAGATAATAAATATATTCTTACTGTGGCACCTCTGATTTGCAAAACTTAATTTTTCAAATATAAAGGATTCAATACTATTTTGTCGGTGGCACTTGTGGACCACAACTACAGTTTTCGTAATATTAATGTTGGCTATAATGGAGTGGTGTTCGATGTAGGAGTATTCCAAAACTGCTCACTGTATGAAGCCTTTGAGAGAGGTTTAATTCCTGAAGGTGGGCTGCATTGTTGGAGATTATGCATTTCCGTTAACACCGTATCTAATGAAACCATATTCACACTCACCATTGTCAGCGGAAGAAAATATTTTCAATTGCAGGTTGAGTCGTGCGAGGAGGATTGTTGAGAACGCGTTTGGCATTTTGGTTAGTCGGTTCACAAACATTGCTTCGAACATTGCGTGCAAATTGTAAACAATTGACTCATTCGTGAGGGCAGGATGCTCACTACACAACTGACTGAGCTGCACGGCGCCGGAAACCTACAACTTGCGAGGCTCTATTGCAGAAGAGAACATAGTTGCTGATGAGATAACACCAGGACGATGGAGATCAGAACTACGCGAACTACGCGATTTATAATCGTGCATGGGTCAACGAGCTGGCCGTCTAACAAGGGTATTGCGGGACAATCTTAAACGCTATTCCATTACTAATGGTGCAGTGTGATGGCAGAACAGCAAAATATACAAAAATTTTGGCTCTGAACATGACTAAAAATATTTTTGATTATTAATGCTTCAGTTACAATAATGGTTCAGTGCAATAAATATAAACTCAAAACCTGAGTGACTCCGATATATTGTATACCTCTTCAAATGATGCTATGTATGTTTTAACTATACAGGAATAAAGATGTAGTTAAAGGTATTACGTACCAAATGACTCTTTGTCAACCTCTTCTCTCCTGTGCTCCTCACAAATGCATCCATAATGTGGAACCATTTCAGTCCTGATGTATAGACTTGTCCCCCACCAGCACCGGACTTCTTGAACTTTTCATTTTCATAACTTCTTGGTTGTATTTCGTGCGTAAATTTATCTTTACGCATATGCGAAATCCATCTATTCCCATGTGTTTTACCAATTCCTCATATGCCGCTTTTCTCGTATGTTTATTCTTGTAATGAACACTCGAATTGCTCCACAGACACTCAAACTCACAGACACCTATAGCTTTACACAAATTTCACTGTCTGTGCCTCTGACCACCTCATTTCGACACTGAACAACAATACAGCATGGGGAGCATGTGCGTTCTTCCAACTCTCTATACTCGACTATACATTCGCGAACATATTTACACTGGTCGAGTGCGAGATCAAGTGGCCAGCTGAGTTCAAAATGTGTGGCGGGGAAAGGCAAGAAGGCAAGTGAATGGATCGGCTGTCCATCTACTCGACTCTCCCATTAACATGCCAATATACTTGGCCCAGTACTTTCCCATTTGTATACACAGGGCGAGTAGCTTGCCTTTTCCTACTTGCTCCAATTACTTTCTTGTCTACTCGACCAAAGTAAACCGACCTTGAGAGTTGGCAGTCAAAAGGGTAGTAAGAACTTCAGACAACATATACAAGGATAAAATGTGACGGCCAGTAGTTACTCGACCATTTCACTCCCCTCTTCATCATGACCCAGATAAACGACGCTTAGTGCTGTAATACTTCTCTTCAAGGCACTACTCAGCTGTCGTTTTGTTACTCCACTGTCCACACAGGCTTTGATTTTAATAAATTGCACGTGAGTAAACATTGAAATTTTTTTTTCTAGCTTGAACTAGCTTCGAAGAAACGCGTAAACTCATTGATACTCAGTGTTATGTCAAACTTAAATGTACTCACGTCACATTGGTAGATTTTTATTTCATCTGCATGAAAAAATTAAAGTGTTCACTTAATGAAATCTACTTAAAATGTGTTTCGCACAGAAATTTTTTCGAAATTCTTAAAACCCAATAAACAGTGTATAATATTGTTCCGAGTATATTTAGGGTAACATTTATAGGTTGAAAAAAGTTATATATTTGGCAATATATTGAAGTGAATAAGGCTAACTGGAAAGAAATTATGACTGATGCGAATTAATTGACTGGGAATGAACAATATACTTCTCAGAACATGGGAATTTGGCATTCGGATGACTTAAGTTGTTGATGCCTGACGTAATTAGGTATTAGAGCAGCGCTGTCATCATCACCCCCCCCCCCTTCCCCACAACGCTTAAACCAGTGTAGAGAGACACGTGTCGATTGTAATCACCGCAGAGAAAGGTCAAGCCGAGGAAGACGTGCGTGCAGGCCTTACACGTGTCACTGCCGCGCAGGCTTCCTGTCACCCACCTCCCCCCCTCTTACCCCTTAGCAAGCCAAGTAAAATTTGTGAATGCCGGAAAATCACGAGATAGTCAGATAGTCAGGTGTATTTTGCCTGAAGTCAGAAAACACGCACTGCAGAAGAAATAGCTGACAAGCTGGAAAGTGGTGCCGAGAACAACCTCCCCCCTAGCTAACCACGGGACAATGTGGACACGCACTGCGGAGGAATAAGCTGACAGTCTTTGAAAGGACACCACCCACCCCCTCCCCCAACAAGAGAGACACGTGCTGACAATTAGGGAGGGAGGCTAGAAAGGATATAAGCCTCTTTGCGAGGAGGGTGGTGTCAGTTGAAGATTACCGCACCGAGAGGTTAGTCTGCATCAGTGATCAGTTGAAAATCAGTTGTGCAGAGAGCGACCAGGGGTGATCGGACCCCCGGCCACAACAGTACATCNAGTTGAAGATTACCGCACCGAAAGGTTAGTCCGCATCAGTGATCAGTTGAAAATCAGTTGTGCAGAGAGCGACCAGGGGTGATCGGACCCCCGGCCACAACAGTACATCAGTACATCAGTTCGTGAGTATGTAGAGACAGTTGAAGATTACTGCACAGAAAGGTTAGTTTCGGAGTTCGTCAGTGCCGCACAGAGAGAACAGCCACATCCACCAGTCGGAGCAACGAGCAGCAGGTGACGCGGAAGTTCGGAACCGCCACCCCAGAATGCACAGGAAGGTAGTCAGTCACGACATTAAGGGGTCAGCCAAATCGGGACGCGAGATGCAGGGCCGTATCAGAGACAGTTACCAGAGTCATATTGGACGAGTAGGTTCACAACATCGGGACAAGAGTTAGCCAGCCAGTTACTGCATAAGTCAGTCAGTTTCCAGTCAGTCAGTTGCAACGCACCGAGAAGGCGAAGTCGAGGGGTGAACTTCACAGAGAAGTGCCATGTCGAGCAAGTGGGATTGTCCAGTGCAGCCCGTAGCAACGAAGGACGGGTGGGACCCACACACATGGTCTCTCTCCGGGACGTGGTAGGGTAGTAAGCAGTCAGTTACTACCCTATGCCGAGAACGGGAGCGAGTGGTGAGCCCCACCGAGGGGCGCCATGTCGAGAGGAAGCCAGCTGCGTGCAACAAGCCAACCACTCTCCCGGACATTGTCCCGGTAGGTCAAGTGGAGACCTCATCAACAGCCGGAACAACTACCACGCAACATGTGCAAATAAGTAACCCCGTCGTCACTCAGGGACCTGTCCTGACACCTAATGCCCCTACAGCATTAGAAACGTAACCAGAACATTGTAATCAGCCCTTCAGGCCTTGAACTCGCAGGGCGTTAATGTGTGAGAAAATCCTCGGCAGAAAGAATGTGTAAATGCCCGCAACAGTGCCGGGAATGTATATCATTTCAGGGCAAGTTATTTGGACAAGGTTTGATTCTTCAGCACTACTAGTCATTGTGTGATTTACCCTCAAAGTTCAAGGCACCTTATAGTATGTGACTGGAGGAATTAACTCCGACCCTATGAACCGCTCTGTGTGCCACAGGTGGGGAATAGCATCAAAGTATATAATTTGTCCAGACGNATTAACTCCGACCCTATGAACCGCTCTGTGTGCCACAGGTGGGGAATAGCATCAAAGTATATAATTTGTCCAGACGCAGAATCGGTTGAAAAAAAAACAAAATAGCTGCTTCTCTACACCACATATAAATCAACAATGCCACAGTTAGTTTATTTAAGATGATATTGTTGACATAAGATTGTTTTTATTATCTTGATAAATTGAAGGCCGTCATAGACTTGTCTGCTACGCAACACCGCAAAATGATAGCTTTGTTAACTTGTTTAGCAACTATTATTTNAAGGCCGTCATAGACTTGTCTGCTACGCAACACCGCAAAATGATAGCTTTGTTAACTTGTTTAGCAACTATTATTTTTGAAAAAGAGTGCAATATCTGGAAGAATATTTTGGAAACTTTTGCAGACATAACGGAAGTGTAAACAAAGCAAATGTTTTTACGAATTCATATGGTAGACATACCTCTTTCGTGTATTTTCTATACGAATATTTAGTTAGCGATATTTAGCTGTAAATTATATTTAGTAATTAATGTTTCCTGTCTTAATAATAACTGCAATTACTCGTACATAAACGCGTAGGGGAAAAAAAATTAACATTTAATATCAGTGTAAAATATTGCTAAAACGGCAGGTGTTATAGGCGAAGGCATTTTAAAGGAAAAAATAATTTTTAGTTTTTGCATTAATGAACGTAAAATTTCCAATTTTATTCCTTTGGGACGTACGAATATAATAAATTTAAGAGAAAAAAATTCCGAGTTATAATGACACACATTAATTAATTTTTTGACTAAAACTTATCTTCTTTACAAGATCCGTGATTCCGAGTCACATGTTAACCATAAGGCAGTCACAAAAATTTTCGATTGTTACATGAGATTTATTCTTCCAAAATACAGCAAATGGGAAGGCCTAATCGGAGCTAAAAGAATTTTCTTGATTTAATTTTCGTCTTTAGTCCGCTGTTCTAAATTAAGAGTCGCAATTTTTTTTTATCTTTTGTTTTTTATCGCATTGCTGGATGTGCTAAGTCAGTTGGAGTATGTGCGCATGTCATTCCAAACATTTATATTCATCACGCACCGTGAATTTTTGGATCTTCAGCCGATAACCAAAATGCCAAAGAGAATGTTTCAACCCTGTTGAAACGCTGCTCGATTGTGTTTCGTGTTCTCTTGTGAAGTTCTTGTTCTGCCTAAAGAATGTGCTTTCCGTATACCAGTGGCGCTTTGAAATAGGTCATACCGTTTATGTACGAACTTATAAAATGGACTTGGTATTCCGAACAATGCCGTAAGTTACTTCGGGCAGTCACAACAGACTCTATTTTGGCGTACAAACACACACTGTGGTTTTTCTGCCGGTATAGCCATTCTTGACTAGTCTCGTTTGACTTGTAGTCACACAGGCCGTGAGGTACGCCGATCGATTTTCAACTTCTGCCCGTGACCCCAACATTGATTTGCCAATTGCTACACAAATTTCAAAGTCACGTGGTTAACAGTGCTGAACGTGTTTTTTACTTTTGAATTTTCAACAGACCCACACTTTTTATCTGAATAAAATATTATTACCGACTTGAATATATTCTAGTTGCAATAAAACCAGGTTAGGAGAAGTGTAAAAATGTATCAAAGTACTTGCTGGAATTTCCAGTGTTCTAAACGCAAGTCCTATCCACGCTGTTTTTTACAGAACTAGTTGCAGAACACGGTGGATGATTGCTACGCAGCATGCGCACTCTATCTCATATCNCACGCTGTTTTTTACAGAACTAGTTGCAGAACACGGTGGATGATTGCTACGCAGCATGCGCACTCTATCTCATATCCCCTACACAATTATTCTAACATTACACTTATAAAACTCGGTTATATGGTTGCCAAATTTTTTTTAACAAATCTAGCNTACGCTGTTTTTTACAGAACTAGTTGCAGAACACGGTGGATGATTGCTACGCAGCATGCGCACTCTATCTCATATTCCCTACACAATTATTCTAACATTACACTTATAAAACTCGGTTATATGGTTGCCAAATTTTTTTTAACAAATCTAGCNCCCTACACAATTATTCTAACATTACACTTATAAAACTCGGTTATATGGTTGCCAAATTTTTTTTAACAAATCTAGCGTGCAGTTATTGGGTTTGTAATAGTGGATCGGATATATTTGGCGTACGAAAAAAAATTGTGAAGCTTGTCGAATTACAACGCTAGTTATTATGGATATTTATGGGATTTAAGTAGTCCAGCATATAGAAACAGATACAACATACAGAAATCCTTAGATAACATCGTTAAGGACACGTGGAAAACAGAATTTGAAGTGTGAGACGTAAGACAGAAAATAAAATATGATAAAGAAAGAACTAAGTCTTGGTCTGGGAGTTCGACAGAGCTCGCAAGGCCGCAGCATATGAGGGAGGACACAAAGCCAAGTCCAGTGCTCGACCTAGCAGTACTTTGTACTCGACCAGTTGAAAACGAGGCTTTATAGCATGATAATTTGATATAGTTTAAATGACTTGTGAATTTTCAAATCACTACATAATAGTTCTTTAGTAGTTATCTTGTGAAACGCAGCAGAAGTATGCAGTAGGAAGTAACGTCAGTCACGATCCACAATGTTCCGGCTCGGAGGGCTGTCAGTAAATCTCGGTTTGTGGGGGGTTGTACAGTAAACAAGGTAGGTGTAAACTGGCTTTGATGGTAAGCGCTTGTAGTAATGAGGTAGAAGGGGGGAGGGCAGGGGTGTGTTTGCGCTCACCGTCGCCGGAGCAATCAATGCAGCCTCCATTTCACAGGGCGCTGCCTCGAGAGCGCGCCGATAAGAGAGGTGCTCGGTCATTGTGACAGCGAGCGACGGCATGGGGGAGGGCGCACGAAGTGAGAGAGGGTGGAACCTCACCGATTGTCGCAGTTAATTGACTCTCCTCCCCGATCCGACTGCAGGAAATGGCGCCGGCGTCTGCAACTAAGATTTCGGTAATTGGGTTCAAGATAGTTTGGAAAAGGTTACCGGCGAGAGAATTGGGAAATAGGGAAGGGGATTTTTCGAGCCACCCCCGCAAACCATATTTGGGTAGGGGTCTCCCTGGGAATACATTCCCAATTACTTGCACAATCATGACTCGCGACAGTCAACTGGATGGTCGGCTAACTTGCTGTGGCGAGGGTGCGCCCAGTTGCTTCAAGTTATTTAAGGCCATTAGCAGAAGATAATTAAAACAGTAAGAAAAATATATTTATATCTGACATGACATATCACCTCTTAAGTCTGCGCAACGCATTACATCTTTATGCAGCATTACAGTCGTGCAGCGTACAGCCATGGATATTCATGTCGTGACCTATTATAATTGTATAGATGGCAAGACTGTAGCGAATTTCTGCGCTGTTGCTTGAGAAAATTTTGGAAAACTCGTAATTTACATTCCCATGTGCAGCGATCCGAAAATAGTGCTTTGTGCCTTAGGTAAGAGCTTTGCAGTAACATTTGTGTAACGGTGTAGTTTACAAGTTCTTTTTCTCGAATCCTTACGTATGTTTAAGGTTTGCTACGTCAGCGAATATGGCATCTTTAAAAGTACTTCTTAAAATGAGGTTCTATGTTTGCAGATACGATGAATTTAAACGGTGGTAAAATGCATGCACGTAGTCGTATTCGTGGAAATCAGAACACAATGGAAGAGTCAAGAAACCATTATGATTCTACGGAGTGCTGTTTATGTTCTAGTCAGGGTTTGGGAAACAAGTTAGCCTACCATGTAGTGCTGGTTTCCGACCAGTCAGATCGGGCAGTGTCACGTGAGACAGACTGCCTATTATTTTGCCTAAACCATCGTAGGTCGGCATGGCAGTGTTTTTTCTCCCATTAGTGGTTAGTGATACTGCTCCAGCGTGTTTTTCATGCGTAGTATAGACATAAGATTCTGATTTGCTTCCGTTAAGGAAATTATAGTTATGTGGAGCGCAGTGTTTCTGTAGCGCAGTATGTGTCTGTGTGCGTGTGTAGGATGGCACGAAGTACGAGTTAATATATGTGAAAAGAAGTTACTTGAAATCAGCCATCAAAAATTCGGAATGAAAATAGTTACCATTATCGTGAGGATTCATTTGAGTGAGTTATTTGCATCGTCATCAGCTTTAAAAGAGAAGTAATAAGTTGCAACGCTGTAACTCTTCATCAAGGTTAATTATTACAACTTAGGCTGAGAGCTTGCCGTTAGGCTCAGAGCTTGCTGGGCTTTCATGAAACTACCATTGAGACATCGCTAAGACTGAGTAGAGATTTGGACGGCTCTTAACAGTGAGGTCTTGAGAGCCGATGAGGGTGCAGTGAGGTGAGTATGAAGCAGCGCTGGAATGAAGGAGTGGGGGAAACGGGAAATCCCCGAAAAAACAAGCCTGACAAGCAGCATCATCTGGCACGATTCCCACTTGCAAAAATTCGGAGTGAACCGGCCGGGTATTGAACCTAGTTCGCCTAAGTGGGACGAGAGCAGTCTAACCGCTTGGCCACCATGGCCCCTCGACATCGTTAAGGAATGGCAAGTTACATACAATGGTGTACAGAACAAAGTGAATGGCATTACTGAAGAACCAATGTTATATTTTCAGATGAATCTTCCCTTTTATAGTGTTAAAAATACCCGTGTTTTAGTGTATCATTCAAATTCTCGTTTCATTTTTATGACATTTTCACTTTTCCTTGTCTCAACCTGATAATGACTTAACTGAAGTGTTACAAAAAAGAAGTTGACAGTACTAAATAATTATACTTGTAATGTGTGTTTACACATGTTTTTTTTTATTCTTATAAAATATTTCACGTACAATTTAAAGAATATGAGTCTACATTTCTATGTAAAAAAATATTTCCAGAACTTAAGAGAAAAAGGAATAAAATTTCAGTACAGCAGCAGGTGCAATAAAAATTATTAGAACTGTGTTTTCAATGAGAATTTCTGCATGCCACGCAAAAAAAGTTTTTGGTTGAAGTACGTCAAGTACCATGTTTCACAAACAAAAAATAATATATCCTTGCTTGAGCAAATGCGTTATTCCAGCGTTAAAAAGTGAGAAGTTAAAAAACTCAACAAATTTTCTTCGCCCATATGTTGGTAAGATATTGTTAAGTTTCTAATATTCTTGGATAAAGGCGTCAATCATCATTTTGAATATGAAACATTTTCCACTACTAATGTTACTTTTGCGAGGGGTGGTCACAGTTTTAGTAGAATTCTATCGTTTTGGTATCTTCTAGTACTTTTTATTACCGTGGCTGAAACTACAATTTGAAATTAAAGTTTCTGATTGAATCCCGGCAAAGCTATATGTGTGTACGGTTCCTAAATTATGTAAGCTATTCCTACGTCTCCATGAATAAGACAGGCGAGTAAATAAATAAAAATAATGTAATTTTAACAAATTAACGTTTTGGTATCAAACATAACTTTAATCTGCGTACAGCCAAACATATATTTCGTTGTGTTAACCTAACCATACACGCTTGCCACATCTAAGTAAAAAAAAAAAACACCGATTGTTATTTGAAGCAACAAAACGTCAAATGTAAATTAAGTAATTCTCCGTTCATGTGAAACACTAAATAAAATATTTAGATGTCTCACAGAAAATTGTGATTTTCGTATTGGAGAGTCCAAAGCAACGAATAAATGTTGAGCGTGAGGTAATGTAATGTAGATTTGTTCTACTACCATTGTCGATATATGTTCGTGAACGTTCGTGGCTGCCGCACTGTAAAAAAATTTCGTGAAATTACATCTGCATGGACAGTGTAATTTTACACAAGAAGTTTTGTAAAATGCTCGATACAACAAAATGTCGTAATCCAAATCATAAAGCCTGTATCTGTAAAATAAGGTAAAGTAGTGTGTGCTAAATTACAAATGATGTGAGTAATCACAACTTCAAGTTATTGTGTTAAAACACAGAAGGCTTGTTGAAATTACCGCACAGTTGCCAGTGTAAATATCGATAAACACGTAAGGGTACATTTACGCATGTCTTACTATATCACCTCACAAAGATTGTGTACATTAACAAAACCGATGCTTCAAAATAACTCCACTAATGTCTTCATGAAATCTCCTAGATATCAAGTAGTTATATTATACGATCTGCGTTATTTGACCTTGTCATCGGTTATTTTAATACATGGAAAGTTTGCATATTTAAACTGTTTCGTCATGTTAATATTATATACCCTAACGTCTTTGTAAAATCATATTAAATTGCCGCTGTCAAATGATACATGTAGATTAATTTCACGAAGTTATGTTAGAACAAAGCGTAAAAACACACCAATATGGGAAATGTAATTTTACTCATTCTGTGGGATTAACTGGTAAATACACCAACAAGTAGTGTATAATAAAAATCTAGAATTGTTAGATATGAAACTACGTAAACGTTTGTGGCTTCTATTACAGTTATTGTTTTCTGTTTTTTCACAGTTGCATGTTATTGCGCTGAAACAACGCTGTAATTTTGAAATTAAACTATCATTGCTAGTGTTAATTCAGCAAAATACCGGCAACTCACTGTAAAAAATAAGTGCAAATTTACACAAACAAACGTGTCGTAATTTTACATTTTTTGTGTCATTTGTGAAAACAACAGTATGTGTAATTATACACCAATGTTTTTAGGAATCCAAAGACAACTACAAATCTCTGTTAAAAACATAAATGTTTTGCTTATTTCACAGTAATGTAGCTGTGTAACTACAGATTTTGAAGAATGTGTAAAATTACTCCTACTCTGCTCTTTATACTTCAAGCATGTATTTATTGTACTACGTGGTCATTGTATAGACACGCTACGTCACTGTAATCATACGTAATATAATGTGCCATTTTACAACAACCAACTCTGCATAAAATTATGTTACATCTTTTGTAAAAAAAACATATGAAAGAATTTGAAATGTATATATTTACACATACAAAGGTTTGTTAATTTTACATTTTTTTTACGTAATTGGCGAAAACAAATACAGGTTTTTGTATTTTTACCTCAAGGTTTAAGAAACCAGAGCGGAATATAGTGCCTCTATTCGAGAAATATTAACATACTCACTTTACTAGTAGTTATGTTAATGTCACATTACAAATTATGAGGAATGTGCGAAAACATACGCGATTGAAACACAAAGTTCTTGAATATGGCATTTTTATGTACTACGCAATAGTTATTTGTACACTTATGCTGATGTATTTATACTAAACCCTCAGTGTAATTTTACATAACTATTTCTGTGTCTACTTATAGTAACATCCTGAATATAAGGCATAATATGGCCTATTTATAGGTGCAGTATTTGCACATAAAATTTTTAGCAATTCAATATTTTGTATGTGTAATTTACGAAAAGTAAACTGCCGCTGCTGGAATATATATTGTTTTGCTTATAAATAAATTCAGAATGAACATAACTTCGCACTTAGTTGTTATTCAGGCTTCGAAGAGGTACATAATCCCACATATTGACTGTCAAGTTAATGTTGAATTGTATAAACATTGTGTGTTATTTTGCATAGTGTATTAGTAAAAATAAATTTACGATTATGGTAAAATTACATTTGCAGCACAAAAAAGACAGCAAACATATTAAATAAAAATACTAATACAAAAAATGTCAAACAGCACGAAATAATCGTACAACATATTAGCAAATATGGTAAAATTACATATAGGCCCTACACAATTTGTGTAAACTTACACGGCATGTTAACAAATTTTTTTTGCCAAGATAATATTTTACACTTACATCGAACATGTAATTTTACTCAGCATAACTAAAGATATGTACAAATAATTGTTGTAAAATTACGTTTGCATAGTTTATGCAAATTCTCTTGCCGAGTTAAAATACACTAACACTTATAGTATAATTCCTGCTACATGGTAATTGTAAGTTTATACAAATCTGTGTAAAATAAGTAGCACAATGTAAATGTAATTTGACCTATTTTGGGAGAATTTTTACTTCGAAGCAGAGTAACAAACCATTGGCATTTATAGGTGTAAAAATACACCAACATTGATGGATGCATTTTTGCAACAAACATTTGCGTAAAATTACTCAAAAATATTTTACAGTGTGAATAGATGTGCAATTTCACGTTACAATGGTTGCATACATTTACACCATGCACGTCTAAATTCCATCAGTAGTGGCTGAATATATTCTCATGCAAGTACAGTAGTTACATTACGCTTGGCGTGTGTAAATTCACAACGCAGTCGGTCTTTTCTGTTTACAGAATATTTATGTATTTTAAGTGTTCGCTTATACTGAAATCAGGAGCCTAAAGTAAGTATGGGATTAAATTTTCATACCATTCTGTTGAACAAAATTTACGTCAATAATATATGTGGGAAATTGGAAATCATTTTGTTATTTATTTTAAATAGAGAATAAATTACAAATTATTGAAACTGAAAATGTATATGACATGTAATTTTTATTGTTAGATGGTACCAAAATGGTGACACGATTTTCCATCTGTATTTTTATGCTACTTTAATTTATACTGCTTACTGCTTAAGTTTTTATTGTGTAAGCCCTTTTAGGTCATGTTTATGTCAAACAGACGCATGCATCGCGGCTATAGCAGGGTTGTCTGGCGCCATGGCCGCAATCGTAGCCATTGACACACCCCGAAAGATGAACGGTCTTGATGGTAGGGCACAGCTAACCAGCGCAAAGCTGAGAGCGCGCTGGGAAATCTGTGCAACAGTAAAGAAGTTAAACATTAGTTTTTGAATTACTGGAATAGGTCGGGAGAAAGTAGGGTAGCTGTTAGTTACCGAAGATAGACTTGTGCGAGGTAAATGCAGGGTGACATGAAATGAGTAAGGGCTTCGCTAGACTCCCCATATTTTCATATAGTCCTGGAGGTTTTAATATTAATCTACTGCTGCCACAGCGATTTTACATTCCAACTGGGTTGCTCATGGTTCAAGCATTTTATTTTAAAATTTTATTTGCTTAGAATTTGCCAGGGCTTGTCACATAATCAGTGAGACAACGATTAAGGTATTGCAAACGTTTGAGATTTTGTAGTCCAGCCTGCTGGCAAAAAATTAGGGGAATTTTGCAGGTTTCTGCTTCCTGTATATGAATGGAACTTACATTAATGGCTGAATAGAAAAAGGAATAACAGGAATTGTTTCATTACTACAAATATACTACTAATTTTTTGAAGCGAACTGAAATTCTAAGCATTTTGACTCACTAAAATATCCACTTTAATGTATACATACTGTTTATGTATATATACATAATATATAAGTATATATACACATACTGTATATGTACGCACACAGGCCAAGTAGTAACACTAACACAACTTCCATAATTTAATATGAAATTAAAATTGACGATTATTTATTTTACCTCTGACTTGGTGAACATGGCCTAGTGGCTCAAATGCACTGTAAAAATGTGTCAATTTACACCCTTTTTTATATTTAAAAATGTTTGTATTTGTAATTTTCAAAAAAGAACTACAATATGTGTAATTTACACAAATGGTTCTAATAATCCAAAAAGGAATACAGTCGTCTACATCTCGAGCAACAGAGTCATTAGTTTGGTTGCTACCACAATCATAACTCATTCTCATGTTCGACTCAACCATACGGAGTTCAGCTACTCGATGTTAAATGTTGACTATTGTTTCAGAGTCGTACTTGTCATGTTGGTTGAGACAAGAAAAAAACATATAGTATAATGGCATCTGGCTTGGTACTAAACTATTACGTGAAATGATAGTAAAAATACGTCAACATAAAGTGTAAGCCTACTATTGGACCATATAAATTTACTATGCGGTCATTTTATTAACATGATAATATCCGTGTTAAAAGATAGTACCTGTTCTACAGTGTAATTTTACCAAGACCACAAAGTTGTATATTTTAATTTACAACTTGAATGAAAAGACTGCAATTGCGAATGAATAAAACATGAATTAACCTGTTAGTACCATTGCAAAGCTCAAAGTTGCCTACCTTAATTTTAAACACCTATACAGTTCATAAAATTTTGTATAGAACTTTGTAGACATTTAGAGGAAAGCTCTAATTTATGTTTTAAGCAAGTAAAATACGGTCGGTATTGGTAAGAACGCATTCATGTAAGTGAACAAATTATTTCAATATTACATCTTTGGTAATTATAATTTCTGTAAGAAAAATATAAAAATACGAATTTACTGTGTGGGGCAGCCAGAGGTTTTTTTTTAACGTTTTTCATTAAAAAAAACTTTTGCTTTTTATTCTTAGAAATGTAACACATAGGATGCATAATTGAATTAAAACTTACGTGAATCACTTCAATTTTAGTTTTGGGGACATTCTGTTTTATACAGCATGAGATTTGTAATGTTTTATATCGCTAATTTTTTTGCGTATAGGCTCTGGGAGGGGTTTTAACACCCCCCCCCCCCNTTTTGGTACAGGTAAATCAATACACACTGATTTTTTAAGACGAAATCATAATTGAAACTTGCGCTGATTTAGTAAAAATAAACATTTTTACGAAATATGCTTTCTCTTTAAAAAGTTGTAGCATGAAAATATCCAGCCCGAAGAGGTTTGGTTTTATTTAATGACCTCGGGAATTTATTTTTTTAATGTTGTACACTGCTCATTAATCTCACTACTTTAATTCAACGAAAACAAGTATACTGCGAAATAAAAACGTATTTTGCAAATTTTGGACAGAATTCGAAAACATCACCAGACGGCAGAAAGTTCCGCATATCGTGATAGTAAACTATTATTCTAAATTCTGGTTGTTTACTAGCACGAAGTTCAGGTGTTCTTGTGGTTACGACGTCTCGCTGGCACTGGAAGGTTTCTCGGTTCGATACACGTCAAGTTTGGGCGTTTTTCTAGTTTGGAATATTGTTTACATGTTACTGAACAAATTCTTCGATGATGTGAGAACAGGAAATGAAATACTTATTTTTATTATCTTTAAAATCTATACTGACATTATTGTTGCAATATTGCTATGCAGTAGATTTGTATAATTGCTTGACGTAGGGGATAAATACAAAAACCATTAAAATGTATATTTTCTCCCTTGCAGTGCATGTAATTTGCCTCGAAGGCATGTATAAAAAAAACTTAAAGTAACTTAATTTCTTATAAAACTATTGTTATGTTATTTTTCCATATCTACATTAAGTACACGGACATTATAGGTGTACAAGTACAGCAATAATAGATAAAAGCACATTTTTTTTTGTGAATTGACACGAAAATAGTATATCTGTTGTTAATTACCATCGATTTTAATTACAAATCTAAACTTGCAAACTTACAACTACAGTGTGAAAATATTTTAACGCCGCGCAAGTGCCTTAATAACACGATTTCTGTATTGAATAGCATTCATTATGTTGTTTAAATTTACATGCTCACTGAGTGGCAATTTTTGCTGCCACAAACATTCTGTGTAAAATTACGCTGTTTTTTATTTACAGTGCATTTGCACACAATTTACCGAAACTTCTGTGTCTTACTGGTAATTCCTCGAACTTTCCGATGACACCTGCTATATAAAATATATTTACTTCCTATCGGGGAAATTTTTCTTTTTGTAACGGACCCGAATTATTTCAATGTCCGAGCTGCAAGTACTTCAACTCTGAGGTATCTTGTTCAACACAGCCATTAAAGAGAAGGAAAATGTGCCTACGACGGATAATTTTACCAACATATTTGGTTTTTTTACCCATTTACATCCTCTGATCTTCAACGCAGTCCTCACTCTATGCGTTCTTCAAGTTTATCAAATATTAGGAATTACAATTTTTGATTGACAGCCATTTATAATTCTCACACTTTTTATTTTGCAAACATCGATTGCATATATTTGGGTTTGGTTTTCTTTAAAGCCACATTTTTTTACCTGCCATAACATGGTTTCCATCTGATGATTCGACGGCGCGGTTTTTGAAACAAAAAACTACATAATACTATTATTTTATATAGCTAAATATTAAAGGTATATAGTGTAGGTTAGTATAAACCATCATTCTGAGAACCTTCACTTGTAAGTTTGGATACGGTTGTAATTAATAGCAAAGAATATTTTTCTTAAAAAGAATATACATTTTTGGAACCATTGCTATACTATATTCACTTTTGTTGAAAATCGCGCCGTAAAAAAAATTGAGTCGTATAGACTACGTTGGGTTTAAAATAAAGTGCAAAGGACTTTGTCTGAACATTGTCAATTCAGTTTCCACAAAAACATTTTTTTTAATTGGGACTTTAAGTAACTAGCACTTACTGATTGCGTGAAAAACAAGCTAAGGTTGCTTTCCTGTACTCGTGTTTTTTGAAAAGCAAGTGAGTTAACAAAGCAGAGTTCAGGAAGCATGCAGAAAGGCTTTGTATAAGAAAACCAGCCTTTCGTTGTTTTTCAACTGAGGCCAGGAAGCCGAACAGCATAAAGGCAGACAGTAAAAACCGAGCTCATTATACGAGTATAAAAGACTCCCTTTTGTTCTGGGTTAACAGATTTCCGCAGGAATGGAGAGCTTTATACTTAGTGCAGAAATGGTCTCTAAAAGCCATTACCTGCGGTAATAAAAGCCTGCAACGAGCGCCCAGTAAAGTTAAATCTCTTTTTTAACCACATTCCTGCGAATTTTCATTACCTTTAGCTGCCTCGATAACACACTTTGTCGCGCGACAACAAACCTCGAAAATGATTCAGAGTTACACTACATAGTAGATAAGTGCACAGACGGAATGGCGTGGCGGTTCATTTGATGTGCGAGGCTCTGAGAACTGGCCTTGTATCAGATGAGCTACTGCAAGCAGCAAGAGGTTCCCTATTAGATGGGCTGCTGGCCGGCGAGTAGGTAGCCATGGTGCTGATTTGCGAACGCCGTTCCCACACGTTGCTGGCCAGTGACGCCATTTTGTTAGCGCGTGTGTTTGGAGCTCGCTAAATAAGCTGCTCTTTATTCTTAAATTCTCGTAGTGTTGCCGGTGTGCTACACTACCTTAACCCGTTCAGTCCCCCGTGTCCACGATCGACGACATCTTGCAAATTACGGATATTTATGGTCGGCACTCTACACAAAGAATAATTGGCCGGTGTTTTGAGCGTCTTCCTTTTGAGTAATCTGACTTATTGAAATGTCTGCATTTCTTGTTTGTGAATGGCTAATTGTGTTCACTGATTTCGAGAAGTACGGTCGACACAGGCACAGATCAAAAATTTCATGATTGCAACACTTGATCTCTTACTAATTCGAGACTTAACAGTTTTAAATAATTTCTCCTCAATTTTCTACTTTCTCTGCGAATTATCAGTTTGTAAACAATACAGTCAGTGCTCTCCTCACAGTTACCCAGACAATAATTCGGCGATATTAAAAAATAGTAATTTGACTGATTTGCATTTTTTTGTAAGAAGCTATACAATATTGGCTCTGTGATTGTTACATGCGGTGATATAAATTGTGGTCACCACGAAATATTTTAGAATTTCAAAACTATTCTGCTACCCCCAAATGAGGAAATTTGGAGGTTGATATTGTAAGTTCTGGGACAAACAATCACAGTAATGTATATTACTGTAATTACTGTCAAAAAATGTTTGCTCGCTGTTAATTAATCACTTCTATTTGAGTTATTTATACCAAACTTCAAACGATTTCGGCGGAGATTATTTTTTTAATTGGGGGTACTGATTAAAAAAAATTTAATTACGGGAAATATATAGGTGTAAGATATCTTATATTCACCCAAACTTGTATTTGAAAATATGCATTGTTCGTCAAATCAGATTTTAAAAAAATGTTGAGAAGTTATCAAAATCCACTTTTAACCACCGCCATATTACGTTTTACGCTAATTAATATAAATTGCGTATTTAATTGTAGTTAATTATGATAGTTTCTAGCGAGTTGTTATTGGCGTTCATTTTGAAGCCTATTTTCTGTGCAAACTTGAGGCGTGTTGTTGAATCTCGGCCGAATGAATGTAGCAAGTTGAGACGGCGCACCAAAGCGCAGCTGAAAGTTACCAGCAACATGAATAACCAACGACGAAGGCGTGGCGTGGTTAACCTTCATCACGCCCTCGCTATTACAGGTGTGCAGAGACGCTTGTGCAGCGAAGCGCGACTTCGTTCAGCTGAGCAGCCATATTAAAACACATGCACTAAACAATATTCTGACATCTGCAAAATATTTTGTAAGAATTTACCATGCCATTTTTTCTGGGAGAACACAATTATTTAGTTGTCACCACCAAACGAATGTGGTCACTACAAAATAATGTTATATTGGCCATAAAAATAGAGCAAGATGACTTTCATAAAAAATTCTCTTTTCAGTGTAACATTCCCTTTTCTTTCATCGTAAGAGGTTTGTGGCTTCCGTGCGCGATGAATTTTCTTTGCGTCTTAATGTGTTCATGATGCTTTAATTTTTAATGATCTGGGATTGATGTGGACGTAAATTAATATTTTACAGTGTTTCATAACGTATGATAAATGAGATTGGCAACTATTTTTCGTTATTTTCCAATCGACCGTCAGATGAGTGACGCTGTGCACGTCAAGATGTTCTCGTTGACTTATCTGTACGTCTAGCCAGATATTCCACTATATATTCAACAATATTTCTTTTAAATATTCATTTACAAATATGTGTATCCTTTCTGGCTAGTTTTGCACAGAGGAAAATATTGCTCTGACTTTCAATTGGTTGTCCAGGTTTTGTTTCCGATTATTGCGATGGATCTAAACCTACGGTAGATGTTCTGTCGTGGAAATAAATATCAGAGGAAAATGTGACTTTTCGGAGTGTTAACCTATCAGTTTTCATGCAATTATTTCGTTTCGGGGCCATTTTTATTGCATGTAGAGACAAAGTAATAATAAGCAGTAGTGATAGCTCTCTTACTGACTGTGCATGTGTAATTGCATAAGCTGCGATAGAAAATAATAATGGTTGTATTTGTTAAATTTAATGCAGTAATCGCCACTACACGTTATAGTGCCACTTTGCAAAGCTGTTTTGCCATTTTTAAAAGCTTGATTACGAAATAAATTCGAGAATTACCCACAGCGGGTACTATAAGCACTGAGCAGTGTGTTTACGAAAGTCATTAATAAACTCTCTACTAATATGTGTAAAATAATTAACAGGCATGGATTGTGATGGAAGAAGGTAAAGAACGAGATAAACATAAATATAAGCAGGGCTACAACAAATCAGCGTACGTCCAGACCTCACTAGGCGCATCAGTTCAGAGTTTTGACTTGCAGGTTCCAGCCACTTGTCATGTTTGGCTTTGCTCGTCTGCACTCCAGGAGTTGAGAAATATTTGTCTGTCAGCTTCCATAGCCTACACCGCCAAGTAATTAGAGCGTCTAAGGTAAAGCGACGCCTTGCATGTTGCGAGTAAGACGTCCCTTTACCTACGCCAATCGGTATTTGTTCAACCGTACTTGAGTTACCTCGCTCCCATTACATCCAGGACCGGCTTCACAACAGAGTGTAACATACAGCTCTTGTAGATTACCGTTTCATAGTTCCTGCAGGAAACCTCCGTAGCCGGAGTCGCTAATACGTTATTATCGAACACTCGAACTAAGAATTTCCGTTTTCGGGCACGACTTCTGTTTTAGCCAATGATATTGTATATTTGTATAAATTTTACAATATTTTAATTTTTTAACAGCTCTCTCTGAAATAGCCTACCGGGATAAAAGTGGGGAATAATAAAAACAATAAAACAAACAAGGGCCTACTCTATCATACAAACTCTTCCAAGATGCTTATTCTAAGTTTGGTAGGTAACTGCCGACATTGTTACGAACCGACTGTCTCGAAGGCGACGAAAATATTCATCTGCATAAAGATGGTGGTCAGAGTTATTTGTCTTTCAGTACTAAGACACAAACTGGAATCATCAGCGTACCGACTTTTCCCACTCCAAATTAGTCGAGCGTTTGTGTCCATGCACACGTTCGACAACGGACAAATAATACATTACTATAATCACGCGTTTTAAAATTTCACAAATCTTCTGAAAAAAAGACGTCATTTGAAGCAACAAAAAATATACTTTATTTTTCGTACAACTACAAAAAATATTTTTGTAACAATATAAACTGGAGAGCCAAAAAAACTGGTATAGGTGTGCGCATGCAAACAACAGAGGTATGGAACCAATCAGAGTTACTCGATGCGGTTGGCAGCGCTTATATAAGACAACAAGCGTCTGGCAAAGTTGCTAGATAAGTTACTGCTGCTATAATGGCAGGTTATCAAGGTTTCAGTGAGTTTGAACGTGGTGTTATAGTCGGCGCACGAGAGATGGGACATAGCATCTCCGAGGTAGCGATAAAATTTGGATTTTCGCGTACGACCATTTCACGAGAGTACCGTGAATATCGAGAATCCAGTAAAACATAAAATCTTCGACATCGATGCGGCCAGAAAAAGATCGTGAACGAACGGGACAAATGACGACTGACGAGAATCATTAAACGTGACAGACGTACAACCCTTTCTCAAATTGGCGCAGATTTCAATGATGGGGCATCAACAAGTGCCAGCGTACGAACTATTCAACGGACCATCATTGATATGGGCTTTCGGAGCCGAAGGCCCACTCGTGTACCATTGTTAATCGCAAGACACAAAGCTTACAACTCGCCTGGGCCCACCAACACCGCCATTGGACTGTTGATGACTGGAAACACGTTGCCTGGTCTGATGAGTCTTCTCGTTTCCAATTGTATCGGGTGGATGGTCGTGTACGGCTATAGAGACATCCTCATGAATCCATGGACCCTACATGTCAACAGGGAACTGTTCAAGCTGGTGGAAGCTCTGTCATGGTATGAGGCGTGTGCAGTTGGCGTGAAATGGGACCCCTAATACGTCTAGATACGACTCTGAGAGGTGACAGATACGTAAGGATCCTGTCCGATCACCTGCACCCATTCATGTCCATTGTGCATGACGACCGACGTGGACAATCCCAGCAGGACAATGCGACATCCCGCACGTCGAGAGTTGCTACNGATCCTGTCCGATCACCTGCACCCATTCATGTCCATTGTGCATGACGACCGACGTGGACAATCCCAGCAGGACAATGCGACATCCCGCACGTCGAGAGTTGCTACCGAGTGGCTCCAGGAACACTCTTCTGACTTTAGACACTTCCATTGGCCACCTAAATCACCAGACATGAACATTATTGAGCATATCTGTGATGCCTTGCAACGTGCTGTTTAGAAGAGATCTCCACCGCCTCGCACTCCTATGGATTTGTGGACTGCCCTGCAGGATTCATGGTGTGAATTGCCTCCTGAATACCTTCAGACATTAGTCGTGTCCATGCCACGTCGTTTTGTGGCACTTCTGCGGGCTCGTGGCTAGGTGGCAAGGGGGAGGCTACACGATATTAGGTAGGTGTACTAGTTTTTTTGGCTCTTGTGTGTATATAAGAGATGCAGATGATTGTGTTGTTGACTATTTATATTTTTCCTAGGCTGAAAAGGAAAATTAGCCACATTTAATAGTAGATTTCACGTCAAACTATCCTGGCTTAGAAAAAAGCAAATGTACATATCTAGATATAATTATATCAATATTCGTAACTTTTGTACCGGTAGTGGTGTACTATATTGTATACTGTTGAGCCATCAAATATGAGAACCATTTTTAATAAATACGAAATCAATAGAATTAACTGCGTCACTGATGTAATAATATTTTTTATTTGCTTTTTAACTTAATTGTTTAACAGTATTGCTAAACTCTTACCCCAATGACATTGGATATGGTTTGAATAATATTCCCTCTCTTTTTACTACTCCCTACATGTAATAAAATAAAAGAAACATTTATAATATTATTGTCTGCATAGTTTTTAATATGCCTATAGCCTTCCAGTGCAGAACATATTTATTATGTACTTAGGTGTTGAGTGTTTTTATGTTATTAATTTTGACTTCAAAGTTAGTTTTAAAATTATTAAATGACGTGAAATTTATTATTATCTTCTTCCAAGTTAAAATGCAAGTAAATTATTTTTACTTTGTAGCAGAATATACTCGTAAAATTAAAAGTTAATCACAATCCGATTCAATTATATTTGGACGAGCGATAACATAGTTGGCGGAGCATTTTATTAATCAATGTTACATTTTCTGAGCTAGCCCAGAAACATTCCAAAATTTAGACTATAAGAACCGAAATACAATCGTGCAGAGCCTATATCTTAATATTCTCAACACTAGTCTACATATTAATCTACAAATTGGCAGAAGCTGCGATGTTAAAAAATATTTGTTACTAGATAATATCTGCACCGCCTGTAATTGGTTGCACAAGAAGAATGTTCCCTTGGACAGTCTGCGCATTACAGAAAGACTTTCGTCAAGTTTGGCGTTGTAATCTGTACACACAATGTGTATTTTCATACCATACTTTCTGTTGTGCCGTGAGCAGCCTAGTAATACAGAAGTCCCGGTAGTACAAGCTTTTTTGACGTGGGTATTTATAGTGATGCATTGATGCATTCGTACAAGTATGGGCTTCTAATGATATTACCGAAGTAAGATAATCCGTATTGTATCATGTACAATGTTTAAAAAGAACGGACGCGTGTGATACATATTTGTGAATAATACAACTTATTTTTCACACTTTATCGTAACGTAAACCTGTATGCAGGAAAATTAGGACTCCATACAATTTTTTTAGCCCGCCGTCAGCTTGTGAGCAGTTGGTACATTCCGACTCCATTCTTACAACACATGACGTCAAACGACTCTTTCTTCACACTTGGAATATCAAAATGTCGGTTATAACTGATAGTTGTACAGAAGAAACCATTTTTGTCAAGAGGAGAAACTTATAATAACCCCCCAGAGTTTGAAATATGGTGTTCGATACCCGTATTGATGCAGCGGCTACCACATCCAGCTATACAGCCGACGACTAGTGGCTCAAACATTTTCATTACTACTTGTATACAATTTTAAAAAATGGGTATAACAGATATAGTTATGTTACATATGTTGATAAAACGAGAAAAATACTTTTGAACGTATTACCCAATGATATAAAAATACATATGACCATGATTTTCTCTCTATTGTTTCTGGAAAAGAACTAATTACGTACACAGACCATGTGTCTTTATCCTTCAAATCAGAGTATTAATGAATTATCTGACCTTTTCGAAATGTTGTAAACGCCTCGTGCAAGAACCGTGGTAGAGGGAGAAAGAAGCCGTGGAGCAGAGGTCAGGATATGGAGCGGGACAAGATCACATCTGCGGAGGCGGGGTAGATTTATCACCGGCCACGGAGAGTCAGTGCGTGACCTCCGGGTCAGGATTTCACGCCGTGGGTCAGGTCAGCGGAGACGCGGTCAGGGCAGTTAGCTGTCCTTCACGGGGTGGCTGGGCAAAACAGACAAGAAAAGCTATGCTTCGAGTGTATTTGCTCTTCTCGCGTCTGTTCACGGTAAAGTGAGCATTTCTGAAATCAACCTTTGGATAAGTCACTGTCCAATACTACACGTATCTTACAGTACTTATTTACACGGCGACTCACATTTAAGTTCCTATTGAATCAATACAAATATTTGTATGATTTTACGTCGTACTGCGAGTGTAACGTTAAAATTTATGGCCAGTGAGGTTAGTGTTTCTTGTTTTACACATATTAGAGTATGAATTTGCATATTAGTAACACATTTACATTCCTAACAGATTCTCGTCAACACTTGGATGGTGCATGAAAAAAGTGATGAGGTCTGTGTCAATGTTAATGTTTTATGTAGCGGAAGAGTACAAAATTATAAGTACGCCCGAAACAGGCGTTTAAAGAGTGCCCACATAACCGTGAACCGCCTATGGGTAATGCACTAGTCTCAACTTTTATTTGCACTCCTTATAGGTGTAACACGTTTCCTACGAGCGCCAGAAATTTAATAAATGTTGGAAAGAACGGTGAGTACTGTACTTGTATTTGTGTGACATGCACTTCAGGCTAAAAATCATCTAGAATAGTATTTTTTTCACGGTAAATGTGTCGTTAACCAGTTTTGAAGCCCAGATACAATACACAGTTTTATAATAGAATCTTAGGAAGCTGTGTTCGCTACGGTGTCACACTTGGGTGACACAGAGTTACAGCTGGGAAATTATTCGAAAGTAACCCCTGAGAAGTATTGGAATTTGTGTGTTCTGAAAGGGTTCTTCGTAGTTGGGAGCCCTTTATAAATATTTGTGCCTAACTGTGTAACAAACTATTTCAACACCAAACAGCTTGAGTAATGGAATAAAACATCATAGAACGTTACTGGTCACACGATGGAGTCCTACAGTTTCTTATTTCAGACAGTTATACATTTTACGATGCGACTTTGTTAAAAAAACTTAACTTGTTCTCCTAATACTTAGAAATAGAGGCCAGATTAAAATGAAATGTATGCTGATCAATGAAGAATCCTATTAATAAAATGTTGGGTTAAGAGCAGTTAATAAAATGGNATTAAAATGAAATGTATGCTGATCAATGAAGAATCCTATTAATAAAATGTTGGGTTAAGAGCAGTTAATAAAATGGTTATCCGAGGAAGGTTCTCTTGGTAGATTTAAAATTTTTTTGATTCAGAATCCTGGTATTTAAGTTCATCTTTCTTTTCATTAAACTTTTTCATTCTTTGATTTTTTTGCAGAAAAATGTTTAACATACTTACTTAACATTTACTCTCCGCCATAAATATGACGCTAGGCTGTGTACGCCCCACAGTTGGGAGCCGATTTAACTTGACGTATGATACACTAACTAGTGTTGCGCCCCACGTCCAGGCGCCACTTTAACTTGACGTATTTAGGCCCCACAGTTGGGAAGCCGCTTTACTTGACGCTATATCGCCTCTGTGGAAGACAGAGTGGCTTAGAGTGTCGTTAATGCCCCCAGGCACAGACTATAATGTGCTTGGAGGTTGAGGGTATTGTAATAATGAAGCNTTTGCAATAATTTAGTCTTTTACTGTTGTATTTTGAAGGACGAATATATTGTCTCGAATTCAATACAAATGAAATACATCAGCACTGGAGAGGTGTGGTACTGTGATAATTTGGTTACTCGGATTGACTGCTAACGACTTCGTGATGGAGGGGGGCTTCTCTTGACGGTGATTGTATACTTAGCTCTTGCTGCGGGTGCTGTCAGCTGTGGTGGGTGATCTCCGGACATGGGCGGCCTTTTGCAAAGGCCTGTAGGTACTGCTGTCTCACTGGACTGCTGTTCTACTGACATACTGACGTGGCCCGGGGTCCGAACCCCTGACCTAACTCTCTGCTCGGCGATCTTCGACTCACTGCTCTCTCGAACTAACTTCTCTGCGCGTTACTAATCAACTGACCGACCTCTCTGCTCTGGGCGGTAGTAATCAACTGATTCCCCACTACTCTAGAAACGGGCTTTTATGCTTGCAATCCTCCAGTCTTAATTGTCGGCACGTGGCGCCTTGTGGGGGGGGAGGAGGTGAGGGGGTGGAGTGGTAGAACGCAGAACAATGCCTTTCAAAACACGTGTCCTGGTTTCTGAAGGTTTGGCCGGCCAGGGGGGTAGGGGGAGTACTTCGCCCCTAGTTTACTCTCGTCAGCTACTTTTTCGGGGCTTTTCCACCTTGTCCTGTGGTTAGCTAAGAGGGGGGTGTTCTCTGCACCAATCCAGCTCGTCAGCTATTCCTTCCGTGGTGCGTATATTTTGAGTTTAGGCGAAATACACATGATAATTTGCTGATATCTCGAGAAATCCCTGCGCTCCACAGATCTCCCGGCAGGCTAGAGGCGTACGGGGGTGAAGGGGGGTGGCAGGGAGGCCTACACAGCAGGACGCGCAGCAAGACATGTGTAACTGCGGTCCACCACCTGCCTTGTGCCACGTGTCGCCTGGTTATGCTCGGGGGGTGGGGGAGGGGTTGTGGGCCAGCGTCGCTCTAAAATTCCTAAACCGTCACACGACAAATATATACTCGTACATTTAGGATTATACCACATAATGATAGATTCTCTCTTCGTTATTTATGTGGAGCAGTGTCAGATTTGTAACTTCAGAAAACAGGCGTTAAATTGTTGTGCGAGCTGGGAATATTTTAACTTAACAATCTCATATAATTTTGGAAACTATATTAGCAAGAATAGAAGTGAGTTTCAGAGTAAATACTTTTTATGCTTGAAGTTTAAATCAGTAATTGAATCTTAGTAGGTAAAATTTATCTTCCACGAAACTGTAAGCGATGAAAGTATAAAGATATGAAAAGTTTTCTTTTTTTTGCTGTGTTTAATATTTGTATGTTTTTGTTCATTATCGTGTAAGTCAAACTAAATTTATTCGGTTAATAGATATAAGTAAAAGGATATTTGAACCGGAAATTGTGACAATCATGTGAAACACTATGAAAAATTGGCATAAAATCGTTGTACACAAATGTATAAATTGGCATAAAATCGTTGTACACAAATGTATAAATTGGCATAAAATCGTTGTACACAAATGTATAAATTGGCATTGCTTTGCTTGTGTGCTACGTTTACATATCATTCGAACACGTAACTTCGAAAATATAAGAATTCTCATTTGATAGCATTATGAGGAAAAGGGTCACTTTCGATGTTGTCCAAAAGTTTCGTATAGTTTACCAATTACAAATCTCATTATATAAGCCAAAATGTGATATTATAAACACAAATAATCTATACATAACTCTGAAAGTGTTTCTTGCGAAATGTTGCCTTTCAGTACACTTGTTTGGTTTACTAGACGGAAGTGGAAAATTTGTATAAATGCATGTATGATACATTTATTTGTATTGCAAAAGTTAACTTTTGCGATTCCTTGTATCACCTACAACTATTTCGTTTGCTAAAAGATATTCGAATCATTCTGAGCTTAAAAAAGTAGTATGAGGGTTATATTTATTTTATTAAATATATTTATTCGCACAACATTGGTTTGTACTGTTGTACAATGTTACGGTGTTGATCAAAACTTGAATATTTTATGTGAATAAATAATTAACGCAGTGCAACCAATAAAACTTTTGAAAATTTACTTAATATTTCATCACAATACAAAAATTTCATCGTGAAGACTTATCCATTTCTGTAAAACATACTGCGAATCAGCAAAACTGTCACACTTGAACTTGAACTACTAAAGAGTGAATTGACATTACTTATTGATGATATTTACACTGAATCTTTGAGCTACAGTCATTATTCCTTGTGCATTCCTCTTATTTGCTAGTCATTACAATCTTAGTAATTGTATTTTCAGCGGGGTATTATTTCACTGCATTTTCAGCGTTCGTAGAGCTATTACAAATAATTGTCTTGTAACTGGTTTAGCAATTTTACGTGCATAATTGTTACGCTCAGCGATTACTTCAAGTTCGAACTTGATACAGTGTCGGTCGGTACTCACCGTACATGTCATGAGCCAGTGACGGCATCGTCTTGATTTCTTTGGGTGTTACGCTAAACGATACTGTACAGAATTTCTGTAGGTTTTTTTTTTAAATAACAGAATTCTGTTGTTTCGATTGCAACACTATCAGTCACATTATATTTATTTTATTTTACAGCTAGTTTTTCCATGTGAAGAAGTTAATGCGACATCGCCATGACATTCACTTAACCACAGAAAATAATAATAAAAATATATTTATTTAACAATAGTAAAGAAACAAATATGCTTACATATATTAAAATGCTAAAATATGCAAACTAAAAACGGGAATATTTACATATACATTTCATGTTTATAGGCTGTATGCCGACCGCAGACGCAATTTATTCATGCCATCTTTCATTTTATAATAAAAATATCTAATTAATTTTTGTTAAGGTCTTTCATCATTGCATAGCAATTGTATTCACAATACAAACATTTAGAGAATAACACTTGTAACTCTGTAATATGATCTTGACGACATGAGGGTGAAGAATAAACTTAACAAAACAGCATTTAAATTCGTTTGAAGTCGTAGACCAAGAATTATTTTGTTAAAAGATATCCCTTTAAGTGACGCGGTAAACACTTAAAAATGGCTTAGAAGTTAAGTTACCTGTAAGTATTATTACTGGCTGGCTTAGCGTTTCAGCACAGCAGGTGTTTTGGCAGTTCGTGTTTTACATAGACTCGAAAAAAAAACGCACGTATGGTCTTGACGCCCTCAGACCGACTTGTCGGAATTTGTAGCAGCAAATATTAGTTTCTTCTCACGTGCAATGGTATTTGTTATCAGTAACAACTGCGCACTGCTACCACCTGAGAGATAGTTCACGTGCGTTTTAAAATTTTTTTTTAACTTTTGCTTATTAACGCTTTTACTTTGCACCGGAATGCTAATTTCGTGGCAGTTTACACACCAGATAGAGCTCTTCTTAAACTTTAAAACGTTACACACATCCATGTTTTAACCTAGATTCGCGCTTATAATCCCTTACATTGCATGTTAATGTAAGCTATACACAGTATAGTTGGTACTTTTGATGTCGACTTTCAAGATAAATCACTTTTCGTTAACTGCATATATGCTTACTTACAGTGGCAAGTAGAATCTCGGTTTAGTTGGCAACGAATGAAGTAAAATGGTTCAAAGTCTTGACGTTTGTATTGCGAGTGTAATATTGAATGTTTATCGAAAATCGAGTTTTTTTTTTTTGCATTATAAACATTAGGGTACAAATTAGCTTATTAGTAAAGCATATAAGTTCCTTACAATATTATTTGACTGGGGTATGAATGACTTGATGAGGCTCATGTTAATGTAAATGTTACGCATGGATATGAAGGGCTCTAAATGAAGAGGAAAGTAAATGTGAAGCGCAGGGCTTTCAAAAGCTCTGAGTTAACTGCGAACGGCCTATACTTGAACCAGTTACTCCTCAAAGATCGGCCGGTTAAAGTAGGTGATGCGAGGAGAAGTGAGAAAGTGGGGGTGACTTTTCTGCTCGAGCGACAGACCTGTCATTTCCTGCCAGCCTGAAGAACTGCGATGACATGAGTACGCGATAGGAAACGGGACCACGCTGAGAAAATTCCCTCCCCATTTTAATTCTGACACTATGGGCACACGAAAATCATCATTCGGAAAATTACCGATCAGTCGAAACCTATAATTGAACCTAGTTAATAGTTTAATTAGGACACCAGCCACAAACCACACATACAATAGTTAAATCCTGGAGATTTTAATTGAAGTATGATTGCTTCATTTAGCGAAAACGAATTATATCAGTACGTCGTAGTGCTAAATCATAACGACAATGTTTATATATATATATGTATATATATATCTAACAAAATAGCGTGTTTGTATCAGCAATAAATATTAAGTAACGTAGATATTTTAACACTATCGAGTCAGTTCCCACCCGCGGCCACTTCCTCGTTCCGTTTACTCCGTGTTTCAGATTCACCAACTTAATTTCGCTAATTGTCTTTCGAGGGGATGCTGCGTGCCGGAAAGCTTAATACGCTTAATTCGCACATCCGTTTTAGTTTGTGCCAATTTACATGACTGTGAAAACTGCATCAAAGCGACGTTATTTAACGGAATAAAACGGAAACGCTTATATAGTTGCGTTTAAACATAATTATTTTGTATTTTCCCTCAGTACGATCATTTTTTGTCTAGTCTCACATAGAGTTTTAAGTGTATAAATCATATAATTATAAGCAATACAGTACTTTTTTATTGTTTTCTTGAAGCGGTTTTATATTCCTTAATTAAAAACATTATATGCCAAATGTTATTTTTTAAATATATTTTAGAATATACGTATTAAATGTGTTTGCGTTTACATTTCGTATTTATGTGCTAAAACAATCCTTATTCTTCATCGTTGTGGTTTTAAGTACATTAGAATATTCACAAATATCAATTTTAAATAATTAATGGAACTACTTTTCTTTTAAAATGTTTTCAGAAATATTAATAAATTTTCAAGTAATTTTCTTACTCATATGACGGTGCCTGAAATTNTTTCTTTTAAAATGTTTTCAGAAATATTAATAAATTTTCAAGTAATTTTCTTACTCATATGACGGTGCCTGAAATTTTATGTAATTTTATTTATTGGGCATTATGCAGTGAAGATATCTTCGCTATTTGCCGAAATGAATAAATTATATAATATGATATTTATTCCTTAACTAAAAGTCTTGCAATAAATTGNTCTTCGCTATTTGCCGAAATGAATAAATTATATAATATGATATTTATTCCTTAACTAAAAGTCTTGCAATAAATTGTTAAAACTGTGATGCTATTCGTCTCCCCCTGATATGATGTACAGGAAGGGTCATAGGGTACGAGTTACCTTTACCAGGCACATATTATGGGTGCCTTGAATGTTGAGGGTAAACAATAATGCAGTCACTCAGTGTTTCAGTTGACTGGGTTTTATTTGTTTTAAAAGAACACACTTTTACATTTAACTCCGAGATGGTGCCTTGCGAGTTGGGAGCCTTAAGGACAGATTACAGTACTCGTGCTAACGTTTCCGACGCTGTGGGGAACGTCCCTGAGCGACGATGCTGGTACTTAGCTGTATTGGCAGTTCTGGGAGTTCCGGCAGTAGGTTGAGGTATGGTAAGTTGGGCGGCCTTTCACAGGCTCTCGGTTGTTCTCGTTGGTGTGGTGGATACAGCTGGTATCCTTCTTCCACAGCTGACCCTCCGGCTTCGATGACGGCTCTTCTTCGGCGACTTCACGATACGCCTGATACTCTCTCCTCTCGGCGTGACGACTGGTCCGACTGATCCCCTCCTTGTCCAACAAGTAGGCTTTTAGCCTCTCTCGTCGCCCCCCAGATCATTACACATGCTTCACTCAATGGGGAAGGGGGAGGGGGAGACCTGCACACCTATAGCCAAACATTGTCAGCTCTTCTTACTCATCTAACTAGAGGTGTGTTGGCACCACTCTAGCTTGCCTCGGCATTTCCTTGGCACGTGTGTCAACGTTCTCTCACATTTTTCTTGGGGGGGGGAGACCTGCGGCCAACTGCCAAACAGTGTCAGCTCTTTTCTCATGTATCTCACCTTCAGGGTGGGTTGACGATATTCTAGCTGCTGCCCTCCTTTACATGTGTCTTAATTCCTTTGTGGGCGAATTGCTAGCTTACCCTGGCATGACCTCGGCATGCGTAAACTGCTTGTCCGCCCTCTCGGGCTGACCTGGCCTTCGCAACATGTGTCCCGCTGCACGTGTCTACTGAGGGCGCTAGCGGGAGGTAAGATCGCAGGAGGTGTGGCAACGATGCTTCTACTTACAATACACAATACATGTCGCTTCCCCCCCCCCACACCCTGGCCATTGCGATGCTGACACACCCGCGCCAAAGTGTTGGCGTGCGATTGCATTTCTGTCATGCTTCTCTTCTACAGGTTTATATTGCGGACGTTCGCGTGCTTCTTGCTGCTCGCGCAGCCCGCGCAGCCAGCGCAGCGCGTCTCTAGCCAGGGGGCCTATCTTCTTTCCTCTCTCTTTTCCTGCTCGGCCTTGTCCGTTCATCCTTCGCTCAGGGTCACGCGACTACATTGTTTATCAGGCATGCCAGCCTGTCTGCTAAAAGGATCTATAACTCGGGCTCTGCGATAACAAACACTGCTGAAGGCTGGCTATTCACAATGTACATTTTTACTCTCACAACTTCGCAGGCCGTACACACTATTTGAACTCGCGAAAACAAAAAATAAACAGGGTAACACACATCTCGGACTTCCTTATATTATTACATAATTACAAACATTACATGGATACACAGTTACACTACATGCCCCAACTGATCCATCAAGATCACTGTAATTTTTTACTTATTTTATCTTCTGTGCTTCTGTCACCCTTGTAATGCGGGGTTTTCTTGAACAGGGACAAACAGTTGAGTGGCAGATGGCCGGTTCTTGGCAAGGCTGCCTGGCAGCTGTTATGTGTAGTGACATGGTTTACTTTTTACGATTATGGTCTGCTCGCAGGCCATTTAGAACAAAAAACACTCTTATCTCCTAGTCTGGAAAACCTGGTTTTCCTGCGTTCAAACTAATCACCTGTACACTCTGCCGCTTATACGAGCGGTCTTACGGTGGGCGAAAATAAATACACTATTGCCCTGGCTACATAATCACACTATAACTTGGCTGATGCCCTATATTCCTACCTTAACACTTATTAGTCACATGTAAAATAAAACACTTGTCGCACTTATGTTCTGGTGTCAGGTCGGGCATCCCACCCTAGTTCTCTCTCATCGGATGACATAAGGTAAAAAAACTTACCTCATGGCACACAGAGTCTATCACTGGGTTAGTCGACTCGGCTCATTAAACTCGTATGGTTTGTACCTGCATTTTTCTCGGTATAAAACGGGTCCCTATCATCCTTGGCAGGTGTGCCAAGGCTGGATTATTCTGGCATCGTTTCACCCTGGGATCTTGACAGCGTGTGGAGGGAGGGCTGTGTTCCCATCCCCTCGTACTGGTGTCCTGGGGCCATCTCCAGACTGCGGCGGGTACTCGTCCTCGGGTCGGCTGCAGTCCCCCCGTACATCCTCGCCTTCTCAATGTTTGCTGGGTTTGGTTCCCTGTCGGTGTATTTCCCTTCGCTTCTTTGCTCTCTCCTCCTGGTTTGCTTTCAGCCTCCATTTGCTTCCTCGCCCATGGCTTTATTTACTTCTTCGCTTCCTTCTTTTCTCCTGCTCTCCTGTTCCCTTTCGCCCGCTACTCCTTCGCTCGCCTGTTTTCCTTTGCTCGCTTCTTCTTGCTCGCGCATACTTTCGGCTTTGCTCGCCCGTCCGCTTCCTCTCACTTCATCTTGCTTACTCGCTTCTACTATCTCGCTCTCTCTCTCTCCCGTACCTGCATATTTTTGGCCCGGTATTCCTGTCTCACTGCCGCTCTGGGCTCCTTTATCGGCTGGCGCGACGGCCCGTGTGTCCTTGGGACTCTGACTGAGATAGCACGTGGTGCTGGGGGCTGTGTGGCATTATCGCTTTTGCCCTCTATCTACAAGTTCTTGTCCACCATCCGGTGGGCTAGTGACCTACTGCGGGTTTCCTCTGGGTCGTCCCTCGGTGACAGTGTTGTGATCTCAGGGTTACTACTGGAATACACTGGGGTCTCATTACCCATAACTGACGAACATAGGTGCTCAACTAAGTTGTCTTGTTGCCACTTTCTTAGTCCCCACCGCGGGGGCAGACTCCCTACTTCTCCTTCGTCGGGTGGTGTGAGAGGGTGTAATTCTTCGGGCTGTCCCCTCTCTGGTTCTGCTTTGGGGTATTTATCTTTGGCATCGAACCCTAGGTCAGGAAGTGGCCTGTTCTGGGCCGCCCTTGTATTTTCTTTGGGACCATAGGTGTGGGGTTTTGGTATAGGCCATGTCTGGTTCCTTGCCACCTTCCACATTTTTCCCATCTCGTCCTCAGCCCAATACACATTTCCTTGTCACTCTATTACTACATATGGCCCTTCCCATTTAGGTGCAAATCCCGCACAGAATTTGTCACTGGCTCGGCTCAAAGGATGGTTATGTAGTGATATGTGGCTACCATTGGGCAAGTGGTGTCCGATGGTTGCTTGTTCTGCGTAATTATGCTGGATATACCGTTGTTCGTTTCTCCGAATTCTCCCTGTTCTCCAGATTGCCGCTCTCCTTATTTCTTCGGGGGCGGGAAGTTCTGTAGGTTCGGTTTCTCACTGCCACTCCCCGGGTCGTCGGAGGTTGTATCCCAGTATCAGATGGCTGGGAGAAGTTCCAATAGCGTCATTGTACCGGCATCGCAATGTATACAGGATTTCAGGAAGCTGTACGTCCCATTGATTATGATTGGTGCCCATTATTATGCATATGCTCTTTTTCAACTCCTGGTTCCGGCGTCCGGTAGGGTTGGCCTGTGGGTGTAGGCTGGAGTCATCCAGCTTTCCGCCTCCCACATCTCGCAGAGTTTCGTCCACTTTATGCTAGTAAACTGGGATTTATTTTCTGTTAACACACATTTCGGATATCCCCATCGTGGAAAGACCTCTCACTCTATTTGCTGGATAATAGTGGTTGCCTCCTGATTGGGTAATGGGAACGCTTCTTTCCACCTGGAAAACTGGTCTGTAACGACTAGGAGGTATCTCTTTCCTCGGTGTGTGCATGGGTAGGGGCACATGATATCGACAGCTATGTAGGTCCATGGTGTTTACGGCTGACGGGGTGTGGGGTAGGGTATAGGGTATAGGGTAGGCTATGTTTTCACAACAAATCTGGCATCTGGCGACGTATTCTCTAACATCCTGGCTGATTCCATGCCATATGTACCTGTTAGTCAGGGTCCTAAAGGTCTCGTGAAAAACCTGTATGTCCTGTGTGGGGGTGATCATGGTGGTGTTCTCAGATACTGGTTCGTAGCTCGTGGGAGACCCAGATTTTCCACTGATCTATTTGCAGGTCCGTCCTAGCCCATATTATGCCATCTCTTCCCTCATACCGGTCTGGATATATCCTCATTAACTCCTGTAATTCGGGGTCGGCCTGCTGTTGGTCTCGTAACAGATCCTTGCTTTCATGGAACTTAATCAGCTGTAGTTCCATGTTATCCAGCTGTGGGAGTTTTGGGGGGAGAGAGGCAGCATTCGCTCCCAGTCGTCGGTTCCTCTCTCCTTGTTAGGCGTCTACGGTCGGCGGAATAAGGCATCGGGGAACTCATTGGTCGAGTCCAGGCAATGCTCGATTGTGAATGAAAATTCCATTAGAAATAAGGCCCACCTACCCAATTTCGCCTTTTTGTTACTCATGGTTTTTAGCCAGGTAAGGTTCTGAGAATAAATGGTCGGTCCTCAAGGTAATAACGGTATTTGCGGACTGCCCAAATAACCGCCAGGTACTGCTGTTCATTACTATTGTAGCGGCGATCTGTCTCGTTTAGCATAGCACTAGCTTATGCTTTAATCCGTCGCTGGTTATGTGACTTTTCCTGGTATAGAACAGCACCCATTCCGGTTCCGCTTGCGTCGGTCTGTAAGATTAGGGGTAATTCTGGCAGAGGTCGGTAGAGCATGGTTATGTCACAATAGAGCACCTTTAATTCTTGAAATGCTTCTTCATGTCAGGCGGTCCACTTCCAACGAGTTGTTTTGGGTAGGAGTTATTTGATGGGGCCATAATGGGGTGACATCTGCTATGAAATCTCGGAGCCAATTGCATAATCCCAGAAAATGCTTCAATTGTCTCCAGTTGGTTGGTACTCTAGCCTCCTCAATCTCTTGCACTGTCTCTGGCTTCGGATAGTTCCCATCCAGGTTAATTATGTGCCCTTAATATTCTACCCTGATCTTCCAGAAGTGTCATTTCTCCAGTCGGCAAGTCAGTCCATGGAGTTAAAATCGTTCCAGGACTTTTTGCAAGTGTACCTGGTATTCCTCCCAGGTGCGGGAATATACTATCACATCGTCCAGGTACGCAAGACAAAACTGGCCTCTATAGCCTGTCAAAACTACTGCTGACATCAATTGTTGGAAAGTAGCGGGTGCATTCTTCAACCCGATAGGCATTACGCGAAACTGCAGTGTTTCGCCTTCTGGGCTAGTAAACGCCATATATTACCTGGACCCTGGGTGTACCGGAATTTGCCAGTACCCACTGTGCATTTCTAGAGTGGAGAATATACGCGTGTCCCCTAGGTCACAGAACATATTAGCGAGATTTATAGTTGGGGGTGATATAGGATATGTGACATAATTTAAGGTCTGATAGTTGATGCAAAAGTGGAGTAGGCTGATGGGTTGCCTGATTGGCAGTATATGGGGTGAGAATCTCGTACCCAGATTTCATTTTGGATGGCAGTGGTCTGATTTAATTTGCCAGTATGGTCGAAAACAGCTATGTTGGTGTTGGATATCCACAATAATGACCTAAGTTGGTCAGCTCCTAGTTGGTGGTTCACTTCCTCACTACAGATTACTTGTGGCTTTTGCGAGTTTGTTGGGGGCTTCCCAGTTTATGGCCATCCTATCTTGTTTGCCTAAATATAGGTGCTGTTGTCCTCAGTCGATTATACAACTTTGGCTTGTTAGCCACTGTTGCCTGAGGATAATCTCTTCCACTAAATGTACTGTTTCCACATCCATGGACACTGGCAACATAATAATTCCTTCTATGGTCAACCGTGACTCAGACTGGGCCATTTGAATTATACTGGAGTTTTCCTTTAACAAGTTTTTCTGTTCGGAAGTAAGCAGCTGCCTTTTAATGAAATTGCCAGTTGCGGCAGTGTCCAGGACTGCCCTAAGATTGTGGATATTGACCCGATATTCCATCCGAGGGGTGTGTTTTCCCAGTCTCAGATTGCTAAAGATTAGAATTGGTTCCACCCTTTCACTTATGCCGGGGGCGATGGGCGACTCGATGTCCCAGGGGCGGTATTTCCCGGCTCTCGCTTCCCACTCTGACGGTTCACCTTCCCTATCTTAAGGGGGACAGCCATGGTGGCTTTTTTCCTAGCAGCGGCTATGCGGGTTTTCCCTGTGGTGCAGTCACGATGTAGGTGCCTCTCGAGGCAATACCAACACCTTGGCAAGAATTGCCCCTCTTTGCTTCTAGCAGGTTTGACATTCTCTGTCGTTCGCACTTGGTGGGCGGATGTCAGGCGTTTCCAAATATTTGCCTTCTCCTGTTCTTAGTAATATAGTTCCGCATCGCTCGCTCTCTCTACTTATTCCTCTATTCACGTTGCTCGCAGGTGTCAAAGGGCATTTCGTATGGCCAGTATAAATAATTTTGTAATGATATGCACGCACTCTGCCTTGGTTCCTTCGGGAGCTATTAGGGAATACATCTGTGCTTTCCTACTAAAATATATCTCCGCCTTCTCCTGCTTTTACTGTTTCTGTGTGTAAAATTGTGTCGTTAATTCGGCGAGTACTTCCTTTCTAGAGAATTTATTGTTCAGGTGTGTAGTAAACTGCTCCCAGCTCACCACAAATTCGCTGTATCTATTCCACCAGGTAAGGGCGGCGCCCTTTAACTGGTCTCGTGCTTTTAACACGCACCGCTTGATGGGAACCCCGCCGGCCTTGTACTCGTGTTCACAATTATTTATAAAATGCTTCGGGTCTTCATGGGGACTCCATGAAAATTCAGGCAGTACTGTTGCCTCAGGTATTCTTTGCTCCTGTTATAAGCGACGATCGGGGGTTCGCGCTGGGTTTGAAGGGCATTCCCATTCTCCTCGTTGTTGGCATACCTCGCAATAGTATACCTTACCTCTGGTGTTATTGGTATTGTCAGGCCATCCTAAACAGACATTGTGGACTGTCTGTGAACATGTAGCACACTGGGTCCGGTGTGTATTTGCATTATGTCCCGGGCAATTAAATAGGTCGCAACGCGTCTGTTGCTCTTGGCAATTATGGCAGCTGTATTCCGTCCCTTCCGTCGGTTGGAACGAATTGGGCCCGCAGATACACTGATTACAGCAATGTTGGCAGCAGCAGCTGCACCAGAGCGGGTACAGTCTTTTTTTTTCGTGACAAAATGTGTTATACTGATATGCGTATAATTCATACTCTTTGCCCGCCTCCTATAGGAATCCCTAGTCTGTCGACCTAGTACACTCGACTTGTTGCGGGTTAATCGGTTACTGGGCACTACGAAGTTTTGTTCTAGACTCATCGAAGTCTTTTTCATCCTGGATAGCTTGGTAGGGGCGAGACCCCTTCTCATAGGTATAGTCTGGTTCTTGTTTCCTGTCTACACAGAACTCACTTGGCCCCACACATTGGGCTGCCAAAATAACTTGACGCTATTCGCCTCCCTGTGATATGAATTACAGGAAGGGTCATAGGGTACGAGTTACCCTTACCAGACACATATTAGGGGTGCTTTGAATGTTGAGGGTAAACAATAATGCAATCACTTAGAGTTTCAGTTGACTGGGTTATATTTGTTTTAAACGAATGCACTTTCACATTTAACTCCGAGATGGTACCTTGCGAGTTGGGAGCCTTAAGGGTAGATTACAGTACTCGTGCTACCGTTTCCGACGCTGTGGGAAACATCCCTGAGCGACGATGCTGGTACTTAACTGTATTGGTAGTTCTGGGTTTTCCGGCAGTGGGTTGAGGTCTGGTAAGTTGGGCTGCCATTCACAGGCCCTCGGTTGTTCTTGTTGGCGTGATGGATACAGCTGGCATCCTTCTTCTGCAGCTGACCCTCCAGCTTCGATGATGGCTCTTCTTCGGTGACTTCACGATACGACTGATCCTCTCTCCTCTCGGCGTGACGACTGATCCGACTGATTCCCTCCTTGTCCAGCAAGTAGGCTTTTAACCTCTCTCATCCCCCCCAGATCCTCACACTTGCTTCACTCATTAGGGTGGGGGAAGGGTGGGTGACCTGCGCCCCTATGGCCAAACACTGTCAGCTCTTCTTACTCGTCTAACTAGAGGTGTGTTGGCACCACTCTAGCTTACCTCGGCATTTCCTTGGCATGTATGTGTCAATGTTCTCTCACATTTTGCTTGGGGATGGAGGGGGTACCTGCGGCCAACTGCCAAACAGTGTCAGCTCTTTTCTCATGTATCTCACCTTCAGGGTGGATCGGTGATATTCTAGCCGCTGCCCTCCTTGGCATGTGTCTTAATTCCTTTGTGGGCGAATTGCTAGCTTACCTTGGCATGACCTTGGCATGCGTAAACTGCTTGTCTGCCCTTTCGGGCCGACCTGGCCTTCGCGACACGTGTCCGGCACCAAGTGACTACTGAGGGCACTAACGAGGGGTAATTTCGCGGGGGTTGTGGCCTTTGGTGCTTCTACTTATAATATAGGGTACGCGTCAGCTGTCATCCCATGCTCAGTAGCAATCGTTTAAATTTTCATTCAAGTGACGAAGTCAACTGTCCTATTGTCAATCGCTGATAAACATTCTTTGATCTAATAACATTTTGTTGAAATTTGCGGTATATTTTATGGTAAGCAATACGAATTACTTTGTTCTGTATGCTCAGGTACATCTGTCATAATTTACTCTGAAAATATTTTTTATCAGTTTTGTAAGGAAGCAAATATTTTGAAATACAAATGCATATTTATCATAGAGAAAAAACTCGCTTAGTATTTTCTTCATATCGGTATTGACACTCATGTTGATGTGCCAGGGACGATGAAAGGCTCAAAGCTCTCTAAAAATTGCTCCGAAAAAAATGTGGATCGATCTGGCACAGAATAAACACGAGTTGCCATATGAGCAAAAATGTCACTTCCTCANGCTCCGAAAAAAATGTGGATCGATCTGGCACAGAATAAACACGAGTTGCCATATGAGCAAAAATGTCACTTCCTCGTCGCCGAAGTAAAGTGATTCGCATTCCGTTGCATTCCGCCAGTAATGCGTTCCGCTTCGTAATTCTGTCGGAGATTAGTTACAGAGTGTATCGCATCTAGTCTGATTAGGGCGATATTTTTAATGTCGCCTCTAAAATTGTCTTTTTTGCGCTATAAAAACTGTTTTAGTTTTTTCGTTTATTTTTCCGTACCAAAATACGAGATGACTTCCTTTTTTTGTGTAAANGCTCCGAAAAAAATGTGGATCGATCTGGCACAGAATAAACACGAGTTGCCATATGAGCAAAAATGTCACTTCCTCATCGCCGAAGTAAAGTGATTCGCATTCCGTTGCATTCCGCCAGTAATGCGTTCCGCTTCGTAATTCTGTCGGAGATTAGTTACAGAGTGTATCGCATCTAGTCTGATTAGGGCGATATTTTTAATGTCGCCTCTAAAATTGTCTTTTTTGTGCTATAAAAACTGTTTTAGTTTTTTCGTTTATTTTTCCGTACCAAAATACGAGATGACTTCCTTTTTTTGTGTAAANGCTATAAAAACTGTTTTAGTTTTTTCGTTTATTTTTCCGTACCAAAATACGAGATGACTTCCTTTTTTTGTGTAAATGCCATTAATATTTACTCATTTGCACCTTGGGGCAAGGTACATTTAAATACATTCCATAGGTGGTTCATTATAAATGATAAACTAATGAACACAAACTTCGAAAAGTTCCCCTCTTCAACAGTGTCTGAAGTGTAATTAGAATTAGGGATAGAGTGCGTATACTTACTGTACAGTAACCGCTTCCCAACACTTAACTGTTATTTTGCAATTTAAAACTTAAGAATTACATCAAATTTTACAAAACTCACATCATTGTTTACATGCGTGTGTATTTAGAAATATCAGCACACTTTCTGTGAGATTTATTGTAGGTCTTCCTAACTAGAATATGTTCAATGTTGGCGTAATGATCAGAATNTCAGCACACTTTCTGTGAGATTTATTGTAGGTCTTCCTAACTAGAATATGTTCAATGTTGGCGTAATGATCAGAAGATGAAAATCGGTCCATTATACATCATATTTAGTTGATGGACTTTATTAGTATCTACATGGAGTAATGTTGCCTACAGATGAGGAAAATAATTGCATTACATTATACTGTAACACAGATTACATTAATTTACTGCATTATTGAAAGCGTTATGTTCAAATTATTGATCCTAACTGTTTCGGTAATGGTTTTATACTGTTTCATTCGGTTGATTTCAGTGGAGGGAGCTTCTCTGTGCCGGTTAGATTGGAAATAATTTTGCTACAGACTTTAAAATCAATTCTCGCTGTGACACCAACCTGACGGGTGGGAACAGAGATGCAACGTGCCCACCGCCGCAAGTACTTTTCAGCTAACTCGTCGGCTTTACACCAAGGTGTTTAATTATAACTATGTTACGAAGCATGCCTTACTTGCCAGATATTTGTCGGTACCTATATAACATAAAACTCCCTGCAAATAATTTGGTACTATTCTTTTGAAATGGTTACAGACTTCTGACTTTCCCTTGCATAAATATTTATACTTTATTTAAAATTCACCTAAGTGGTTCAACCAGTTGGCCTATAACGAGCTCGGTCATATACTAGTTTAACATGTATTGTTAAACGTTTAAGCGTGACATGTGATATAATAAAATATATCTTTATATTCTTTGGAAATGGTTACAGACTTCTGACATTCACTTGCATAAATATTTCTACTTTATTTAAAATTCACCTTAGTGGTTCAACCAGTTGGCCTATAACGAGCTCGGTCATATACTAGTTTAACATGTATTGTTAAACGTTTAAGCGTGACATATGATATAATAAAATATATCTTTATATTCTTTGTTATTAACAAACGACATAACACTCCGAAAGATGTCAAGGTCCATAAAAACAACAAAGTAGTGTAAAATTTTCTGGGAATTTATCTTCATTTTCCCATGTTAAAGAAATAATAACAGTATTTTAAATTTTTTCAGACTGCCCTATATTTTAATAAAACGATAAACTACGTATATTTTATGTTTGAATAAGTATATTTCTGTATATCTCTGAAACAAAACTCATTTCCTAAAGTAATTATTTTTAATGTTATCGAACGTAACTTTATTTTTTTGTCGCTGGTCTTATTTAAAGCCCAGAAAAAAAACGTCCAGTGATTTGATTTGAAACGAAGTGCAACTGTTATAAACAAAGAGGAAAACACATCTAAAATCGCTATCGGCAGATCATTACAATTTGATTTAAGTATTAGATATGATAATAAGAAAAGAAAAATTTTGAATAACAAACGGATAATTGACGACTTCGTTGTGGTTGTATGAAATATAAGAGTGCTACTTTTTTATTTCTATTTGAAATGCCAACTACTTTCAAATACGAGAAAAATTCTTCTCAAAAAAGTTAAAATTGCAAAATATGTATGGAAGAATAAACGTCAGGCATGAGAGAACGGTGTCCTACGTTTCAAGCCAGGGCATGTAAAAAGTGAGGTAGGAAATTTCATGACAAATTTTTGCAACTCCATTTGCGGTTGCATAGAAATTTTCAGCAATGGAATTCCTGGGGACTCAGAATGCCTTTGGCGAGCTCCGTGCCCGGCCGTAACTTGGCGCCACACCTGTTGTTGCGCAGTTCCGCCGCTAGATGCGCCACGACCGCAGCGTCCCTCAGGGCGGGCAGCACAGGATAAAACCCCTCTCGCCGAGGCAAGCTTCATATTTGTCGCCACAAGGATTCACCATGAGTAGGGACATAAGGGTCTGTGAAATGATTCTTTTGGATAGCGCCGTACGTGCTGGTGTGTTGGGAAGAGGTCTAGTTCCGAAAAGGAGTGATGGAAATGGAAAAAAGGGGGGGGGGGCTTGGAACAGGAATGATACCATTTAATGCGGCAATAAATGTGCTTCAGCAAACTGTCTGCTGCGTACTCACGCGGTAGCATCTCTTGTTAACACGGGGCCCTGCCGTGCAGTCATTTTTATCGTCACACATAATTTACTGGCTGTAAAGACGGCCGTTTACTTTGGCCGCTTAATCACAAAATTCTCCGTTGTTTTTGAATGAGCAATGAAATTTTTTTCTACTAGATCAACAGAATACATTCTTTCTACAGATCAATATTTGTATTTGCTTTTAACGGGACAATATATTTCAATAGCATGTTCGAGTTCATTGGTTTGCCGTATTTATCTGAAGGATTTCTGAGAATCTCTGAAATAAACGTGTACGTAAGCTATTCTTAAAACTTACACATGCACACAAATATTAATGTGAATAAAATATGCATGGCGCTCGCACGCCCTTATAGACATAAATACACGATCGGATATATTTATGAAGCTGAGATTACACGCCTAATATGTTTAAATATAACTATTTTTTACCAAACTCAAAGTTGCTCTATAGAAAATATAATTGTTTGGCCGTGATCTGAGTACATTTTGGCTGTAAACATAAATACTTTGCAAACAAATGTACACTGAAGAGCCAAAAAAACTGGCACACCTGCCTAATATCGTGTAGGGCCCCCGAGCACGCAGAAATGCCGCAAAACGACGTGGCATGGATTCGACTAATGTCTGAAGGTATGCAGGAGGCAATTCTCAAAGATAATCCTGCAGGGCAGTCCAAAAATCCAATCTGTGCCGATTTGGAAAGGGTTGCACGTCTGTCACGTTCAATGATTCTCGTCAGTCGTCATTTGTCCCGTTCGTTCACGATCTTTTTCCGGCCGCAGCGATGTCGACGATGTCGTGTTTTACCGGATTCCCGATATTCACGGTACACTCGTGAAATGGCCGTACGCGAACATCCAAATTTTATCGCTACCTCGGAGATGCTATGACCCATCTCTCGTGCGCCGACTATAACACCACGTTCAAACTCACTTAAATCTTGATAACCTACCGTTGTAGCAGCAGTAACCGATCTAGCTGCCGACCGCATCGCGTTACTCTGATTGGTTCCATACCTCTGTTATTTGCATACGCACGCCTATACCAGTTTTTTTGGCTCTTCAGTGTAAAAGCCTTGGTAAATTCGCCTAGAAATTCATGTGTGTACAGCTGTTTTCATCTACAATTATTGTATAACCATTTCTTTGCTCATACTGGTGCTGGTATGATTGTGCCTACTTTATATGTTACAAATAACTGATAGCGGATCCTAAATAAAAAAACGTTCCAAAGTAGATTTTGATATTTAGTTAAGGCTTGCTGGTTAGNCCTTGGTAAATTCGCCTAGAAATTCATGTGTGTACAGCTGTTTTCATCTACAATTATTGTATAACCATTTCTTTGCTCATACTGGTGCTGGTATGATTGTGCCTACTTTATATGTTACAAATAACTGATAGCGGATCCTAAATAAAAAAACGTTCCAAAGTAGATTTTGATATTTAGTTAAGGCTTGCTGGTTAGAACTCTGTGACAAATACCATAAACTACAGCATAACACTATCTTAATTTTGTAATAAAAGCTACAGAGTAAACTAATTAATCAGTAGTTTCATAAGAAATTTTATTCAAATACTAATTTTGCTACCTAATTATGCTAAGGGTTTTTATAATATCATGTGCGTGCCACTGCATGATATAATGATGAATAAATTCACTTAATTAATATTCTATACATAAAATGCATGCAAGTGACTAGTTGACACTTCCTGTTACAATGTTGTCTTAAAATTGCATGTCCCAATTTAAAGAACTGTGCAAAGGACACATTTAGCCTCTCTCAACGTGTAAACATGTTAAATAAAAATTTTGTTAAATTTTGTAAAAATTCTTTTGCGTGAATTGTCGTTATATCGTCACCAACTCCTTGTAAATAATTTCTAACCCGAATGAAGTAAGACAACAATTTGACAGTTCGTACACGAACTCAAGTACTTCATAGAAACCTAGAAAATATGCAACAGTGTAATGAAAATTGTATTAATGTCATGTAAGTTTGGTTAAGAAGATAATATGAACCAGGAAATAAATAGGTTTTTAAATGTTATAACAACGTATGTTCAGCCAATTGAGTAATTTTCAAATGTATAAGTAAAATTTCGTTAGTTGGAATTGAAAAAAAAAACTATTGCTGCATTTCACTATATATATACATATATGTTTTTTTTAATAATGCAAGTGTGCCGCACAACTAAGTTAACAGCAGTTAGTCTATTAAAGAGAAAGATAAATAACGTGAAGTTAGATACATTCTACTATATAGAAGACATGGGAAAGACACTACGATATTCTTAAAATATTTGGAATGACAAAATAATTAAAACACAAAATGGAATTATTTTCCAAAGCCATTGAGATAATATTCACACAACATTTAAATTTATTTTTTTTATCGAGATAATTATGATTGTTCTTTCCCGCACACTTTTAGTTTATTTTCTACTAACACTTAGTCTATAATACCTTTCTTGTATACTGTATAGTTGCCTTTCTTGTATACTTCATAGAGCCTTTCTTGTATACTGTATAGTAGCTTTCTTGTTTACTGTATAGTGTCTTTATTGTAAACCTTATAGTGTCGTTCTTGTGCCCAGTATTGTTATAAAGTTCCCTTAAATTTTTAATGCATGGTATTCGCTTTGTGAATTTAATGTTTTCTTAACAAATCAATTTATTCATATGTATTTTATTTCTGGTTGACTCATTTTCCATTTTTTGATAGGTAGTGTTTGCTTGGCGTATTTTTCTTATGCGCATTATATTGAGTGAGTACTAACCTATATGGTTATTTTGATTAGGTTGACTTCATTATGCTACTGGAGTTTAGTTATGCAGTTCACACTCTCTGTATCATAAACGCTAAGTTAAAAGCTTGGGGTTTGTTAAGAGGATGAGTTAACACACTATCTTACGAACTACTGCAACCTAAGGAATCCTGAGTATTATAGAGAAGATCCAGGCTCTGACCAAAGCTCACGCGGTAAGCTCTCAGGTGGTCTTCCACCTTATGTCTGTGGCTGGGACTTCAAATAATTAAAACATCTCACTTTCTGCAAACCAATTTTGTCTCTTTAATGGTTTGCTAAATACGGTTAAATAAAATAGCCTATTAGGATAGATATGAGTTGTAACTGTAGTCTCGGATAGGAGTTCCAATTCAATTCTCTGCGACGAACGGAATTAAGGGAACAGAACGTTCACTTATATGCTTCAATGCATCAACAAATAAAAGACAATAAAGAATATATTTTACGAGTAAGAAAAAGTGTATAGTCCATTCTCAGCCATATGCAAACTATAAGTGCATTGTCCATGTCTTCTTGAAAATGATTTGTAGCTTGATAAAGAGGGAACAGACATAATTTTTATTTAAGCTTCGTTGAAAGGGGTCCAAACCATATCGCCATGTACAAAGCAATAAAATAATTTAGAATGTTGTTAATTTTTAGACAAACTAACTCTTCAAACAATGTTACAAGGATATTTTCGGAGAGACAAATTTACGGACATCTCAGTGAGAAAAAAATCACACCATTGATCGTAATCAATCAGGATGTTTTTAAAGTTAGAGTAACGACAAATAAATAGCAGAAGTAGGTATTTATACAAAATAATCCTCTAGCCCTGCTTCCTAAAAATATTATTACCGAGTGTACATAAGTAATTGGCTTAGATTTTGTTGTAAAAATATCACAGCAACGTGTTTTCTGTCAGAAGGTATGTGGATTTTACATTCGTGTCAGGTACACTGGACAGGCAAAAATACTGGTCTATACCTTTATTTTTTATGCGTATGCAAATAACAGAGGTATGGAACCAATCAGAAAAACGCGATGCGGTCGGCAGCGCCTATATAAGACAACAAGCGTCTGGCAAAGTTGCTAGATCGGTTACTGCTGCTACAATGACAGGTTATGAAGATTTAAGTGAGTTTGAACGTGGTGTTATAGTCGGCGCACGAGAGATGGGACATAGCATCTCCGAGGTAGCGATAAAATTTGGATTTTCGCGTACGACCATTTCACGAGTGTACCGTGAATATTGAGAATCCAGTAAAACATCAAATCTTCGACATCGCTGCGGCCGGAAAAATATCGTGAACGAACGGGTCAAACGATGACTGACAAGAATCGTTAAACGTGACGGACGTGCAACCCTTTCTCAAATTAGCGCATATTTCAATGATGGGGCATCAACAAGTGTCAGCGTATGAACTATTCAATGGACCATAATTGATATGGGCTTTCGGAGCCGAAGACCCACTCGTGTACCGTTGTTGACTGCACGACACAAAGCTTTACACCTCGCCTGGGCCCGCCAACACCGCCATTGGACTGTTGATGACTGGAAACATGTTGCCTGGTCTGACGCGTCTCGTTTCCAATTGTATCGGGCGGATGGTCGTGTACGTCTATAGACACATTCTCATGAATCCATGGACCCTACATGTCAACAGGGAACTGTTCAAGCTGGTGGAGGCTCTGTCATGGCATGAGGCGTGTGCAGTTGGCGTGAAATGGGACCCCTAATACGTCTAGATACGACTCTGAGAGGTGACAGATACGTAAGCATCCTGTCCGATCACCTGCACCCATTCATGTCCATTGTGCATTACGACGGACGTGGACAATTCCAGCAGGATAATGCGACACCCCACACGTCGAGAGTTACTACCGAGTGGCTCCAGGAACACTCTTCTGAATTTAGATACTTCCAATGGCCACCTAAATCACGAGGCATGATTATTATTGAGCATATCTGTTATGCCTTTCAACGTGCTGTTTAGAAAAGATCTGCACCACCTCGCACTCCTATGGATTTGTGGACTGCCCTGCAGGATTCATGGTGTGAATTGCGTTCTGCATACCTTCAAACATTAGTCGAGCCTATGCCACGTCGTCTTACGGCACTTCTGCGTGCTCGCGGGGGCCCTACACTATTAGGCAGGTGTACCAGGTTTTTTTTTTTTGGCTCTTTAATGTATAAGAATTATTTGCTTGAAAAAACTGTCTCGCTTCAATGAATGTGACGAAAATGGTAGATTTTGCAATGGCTTTAGCTGTATTGTAAAATTGACTTAGTGAGTTTACAACGTCAGCTTTCAAGTAATCACGTAAACATCCACTTTTAAAGTAATTACGTAAAGATCTACAATCATATTTAATCATATATCCTTTTAAACCAAACAAAGATTGCCGTTTCTTTTCAAAAGGTTTTGGGTTAATTTACTGGAAACAGAAACGAAAGTAATTATTAAATATTAAAATGGTACTTCGAAAATATTTCGTAAAGCATTACTTAAAAAACAATTTTTTTTCATTATGGCTTAACAGTTTACATGACTAACATGCGTAGAGTATTCGAGTAGCTAAATCCTTATGGACGAAGCAAAATAATAAAACACCGTTTTACAATACAACGGCCAGCCACGTATGAGAATCTCGAAATGTGTAAAGTACATTCAAACTGTAAAGAAACAGTCCAGCTCTTTTTTCCAGCTGTCTTAAGATTGGTATTTCAAATTCATGTTTTCTTTAGTCATGGATTATTTTTGTGATGGCCAAAAACATCAAGCGGGAGATGTTGCAAGGTTTTAATGCTTTCTATCACCGAAGTCAACTTGTTAGCAATGTAGTTGAACACACTTTCAAATCCGCGAGTTTGCCGTAGTAACCGAGGCGAAACTTTCGCAGTTTTGGCTGTTTTATGGATATCGATAATGTGGCTTTATGAATGTTTTAAAAACATTATAAATAAACGTTGGTATCTACAATTATAATAATATACTTTAAAACTGCCAAATAAGACCAGTGTTTTAAATAACTTGTCGGTTTACACTTCATTAACACTTATAAAATATATTCTTTTAAATCTTTTTGCCTGTAATTGTATGTGTTTGAATGTAAACACTTAAAGGAGTATCTACAGTAATGATGATGACATACGACAAAAATTTACATCTTATTGAAACTGCAGTTTTTAAATTCGTGGCCATAATAGTTGATTCAAATGCGATTTTACTTTTGTGTGTGTGGTAAAATATTAGTAATTTTCTAAAAATTTTAAAAAATTATTCTGCATATTAAATATTTTTAATGAAGTACATACAGTGTTAATGTTTACAAGTGTCAGAAATCAACATGCTAACTCGGGCAGAAGAACGAAACTGAGCCCTGCTTTTTAAAAGTGCTCGATATATGTACATACAGTGATCCTACTACATCAGACACTATTCTATTCAATAAGGTCAGCTGCTTGTATCCGGGTACAACAGGGTAGAATAAGATCGGGTAAAATTTACGACTTAGCAAGCGGTGTATGAAGTGTAGAAAGATCGACGGACACCTCAGGCAAACGCAGTAAACTCCTCCTTTATGTGTGGATAACGGTGGTGGATGGAAAGTCGACCGTGTCACCTCCCTACTTGGAGCACCAAGGGCAACCACCAAAGAGTAAAAAGGGATTTTAATGGCAATCCACTAAAGTGGTGAAATACAGAAAAAGGAGGAGGTGGGTTAACGTGGTCCAACAGAATGTCACAGGCCAAAAATAAAGTATGAAGGTCATCTAAAAAAAAAGTAAAAGGCAACTTATGTCCCACATCGTTCAAAAGTCAGGCGTGGTCCGATCTACGGACAACCACGTAACATTAAGAATATAAAAAAATGCTACTTCAGCCGGTGGACGACGATATGGATGTCGGCTGAAGGACTAGTCGAACTTCAGAAAAAAATAAATGTTCCGTTTTTGTCTTAATATTTGATAAATTGACATAATCAAAGAGTGTTCAAAGAGTCTTCTGATCTTTCTATCCGTTATTAAATGTTACTCCCATAATTTTTCTACCATCTGCAAATAGCCCATTCTTAAACTAAAACAATTTTCAACGTTTCAAATCAAACCTAACATTTTCTAATCTATTATATTTTGAGCGGCTTTCCGTTAGAACTTTACGTCGCAAACAGTATACATATTTTTGCCTGAGCTTGTACCATTCACTGTATGGATGGACTTTAGTTGAAATATAATCGTGAAACACATGTTTTTCCCCCCATTTTCTGCTGTAAAAATGTGTCAATAGAATTATATGCTCTAACTCTATATTCTAGATTTCTTGTATCTCCTACCATGATATGTAGTAATCATGTAATATTCAATCCTGATAGTTTATTTTCTCTAGTATAAATACTTAAAATTGGTGGGTCGATTTATAAATGTTTTGGAGCATGTCTCACTGATTACAATAAGGTATGACAAATATATTTTTACACTATTTGAACGGGAATTACAGGAAAACTATTAAAGACAATTTGTACTAATCTGTTAGCAAGTAAATTTTTCTACTGTTTTTATTTAGTTTGTTTCATACAATATTCGTTATCACAAATTGCCAAAATTATTATCGCCCCTTCAGGTTTGTAATGAGGTTCGACTGTAGTTGGAATAAAATTTAGGTTATCAACATAATACACATATATTATGAATGATAGCTATACTTATGAGGTTATACCTTCCTGTCTTATGTGTGTGTTTGTGTGCGTGTGTGGATCTGTGTATCTGTGGCTCTCCTAAATACGTTTGAACTCGGGAACAAAATTTCACCATGCTTGGTACAAATAAAGTGCTAAGTAAGTGGCTTACATTTTTAAATCACGTTGGATGCTTATTTTCAAAATGGTGACAATTTTAAAATTTAGGTTGCTATGTCATTTCTCGGTGACCATTTACCAAATTAAAACCAAATTTTGGGTATTTAAGTACATGATGTAAGCATCAAAATACAGAAACATATTGAAATTATTCCTTCGTTTTGTAAGATAGCACTACGTGAAAAAATAGTGCTTTTATATCATATCTAGGAAACTACTCAACCGATTCCCACAAAATTTGGCATGTTAGTACGAGTAACACTGTGGTGTTCCACGAAATAAAAGTATTTGCGATTTTAATATATTAGCACATATTTTCAAAATGGCTGTCATATAAATATTTTAGGTTGATTTACTATACCTATCACACTGTTTGGCCAACCTCAACCCAAATTGCAATGCTGTATCTGTTAAAATTATCAAATATGTCCATACATAGCCTTATTTTGTCTGCAATTCTGTAAAATAGCACTTGCTTCGTCCGTACCACGCTCTAACGAAGCTCACAGGCGAACGACATCAATCAGGATTTAGGGCCTGGCAGCCGTGACGAAGGGTACGGCGCCAGATTGGCCCTACAAGATGACCATTTGCATGGGAAGGCGGACATGCGGGAGAATAGCGTCACGGTGTGGGATCGGGGGACAGCGGGAAGAACATGAGTGCAGCGGCCAGGGGGAGATCCCGAAGTATTCCCACAACGCCGAACCAAACAACAAACCTCCCGGCAGAATAGAAGGACAGACGCCAGACTCCGCGAGCAGGCAGGAACAGCGAGACGTATTTATGACCTCGCCAGGCTGTGTTTTGTCCCAGGCTTTCGACCACAATAAAAACCGAGAGAGCGTTTGGACGAGCGCAACGAGAGGCCCCTTTCAATTATTTCCGCACGGACAGAACGGAGTGCTGAAACTGGTAAACCAGAACAAAACAGCAGACGCTGGACCCAAGTATGGAGCTGGAGTACACGCCCGCGGTTGATTACCCAGGGGGGCGGTCCGCGGCTACCTGGAGAAACCGGGGCAGTTTAATATGGCAATGAGGGCCTACAAAACCGGAGGAGTCCGAGGAAACATGGCAGTCGGCCGACGAGATTCCGGGAGGGAGGAGTGATTCCGCAGGAGACGAGAACGGCAGCCAGCCGCCATCAGACGCAGAGTCCTGCGTCGACCCGAGAAGGAGGGACGTCGAGACGAGTCACCGAGGCGCCCGTGACAGGACGAGAGCAGTTCCAGCTCACCGGACCTCATCTGCAAGAACAACTACCAGCACAGCAAGCCAGATAAGTACAGTCATCCAGCGAGTGTGAAGGACCTTTAGTTGTTATCCCGCAGTGTGAAGGATCTTTTAGAATCATCCAACAAGTGCGACGAAGATCCCCCACCCCCTCCCCCTTTTTACGACGCGAATTGTACGGAGCATACGTAGAAAAGGGAGGGAGTTGTCTCAAGGGTTCATGTATCAATTCACATGTTCATGCAACAATAAAACCTCGATTTGTGAAATATGAATTATCCTGTATTCATTCATTAGTGAATTGGACCATTAAACAACAGTGTCGAAGCATTCCTACGCCCGATCACTGAGGACTAGTATTAAGTGTTGGCGCCTCACGCCACAGAACAGATTACAACACCTACGTCCAAACCTCAGCTTTGGCAGGTGTCAAGTTTTTTTATTATGTCTTGGGAACATGCGAAACGATTACAGCCAAACTGAGCTGATAATTAGTGCTACGACAGGCCATATGCACCGGTATATTTAAGGCAGTCAGACACTTATTTGCGAAATGGTGGCCATATAAAAATTGAGTTTAGTGTGTTATATTTACGAAATCATGGTACAAATTTCAATCTAACTATGTATACTGGCAGTATATATTACAACAATCAACCGTGTCTATAAACATTCTCTCTGTCGTTTTGTAAAATAACGTCACATTATAAAATAAAGTTATTGTGACATATCTCGGGAAGCAATCTTACCTGTTATTACCAAATTTAGCAACCAAGTAAAACTATGGAAGGCCTCGTAAATAATCTTTTTAAAAATGGATCAGACACTTGCATGTAACAAATTATATCTTAACGTGATGTGCTGGCATTATATATAACAACCATAAAATTTAGCTATACAGAGAATATAGTCTCTGTCATTTATAAGAGAGCATTACATAAAAAAATTAAGTCTTTTGTCATGTCTTGGGAAACAATAAATCAGTTCCTACCGAATTTGTCAAACAAGTAGTACGACAAGCCATCCAACTGATATGTTTAAGTGTGCCAGACTGAATATTTCCAAATGGCGACTACATTAATATTTTAGCTTAGTATGATATTTGTACAAAACCATGCAACCAATTTCAACTTTACTATGTATGTTGGCAGTGTCTGTTACAACAATATGCGTTTACAAATTTTGTCCGCCATTTTTTAGCATAGAGCCGCATGAAAAATTAAGATTTTATGTCATATCTCGCGAAACAATTGATCGATTCCTACCAAATTTGGCAACCAAGTATTAATTACTACGGTGCACCATGTAAATTTATGTTTGAAATAGGTCAGATACTTATTTTCAAACTGGCAGTTATATAAACATTTTAGTTTCGTATGCTATGTATACGAACTTGGTATACTGGCATTATCTGTTACTACAATCATGTGTCTAATGATTGTAGTTCATCTTCGGCATCGACTTCTACGGCAGTTACATTTTGTCATTGCCAAGTTATTACGTTAACTTCTGAATCAAAAACAGCCGTTGCAAGTATAAGTGTACTTCAGATAACCTAAGTTTAATGGGTCAATGTATTTAATATATATGAATGCGATTATAATAAATAGCCACAAATATACTTTTCAGAAGCCATGGAAAAAGAACATTTAAGTATTGAACTATACGAGGTTTCTTTTCTCCACAATTTTTTATAGCACCACATGAAAAAATTAAACTTTTATTTTGTATCTCGGGAAACAATCAACCTATCTCAACCAATTTCATGCAAAAAGTTACTATACTTGTGTAACGCCTCTAAATTTGAATGACCTAAGGGGGTAATCGCATTTATCAACATAACAGCAATTTAAATATTGTAGATTAGTATACCGTATGTTCCAAATAATTCCACCCAAACTATATATGCTGCCAGTATCTATGACAAAAAACTACTTTATTTGTCCGCCATTTATGAAGATAGCACCACATATGAAACTGGGGCTTTTTATACCATATCTCGGGGGCCAATTAACCGAGTACCACTAAAACAAATTCACACAAGTAGTGCCCACAGAGGGTCATGTTAACTTACATGAGTTAAGTGACTCCTATACTTGATTTTCTAAATGACTAGCCTATAAATATTTCAGGTTAGTAAACCCTATCTACCAAAATATTAGACTTATTACAACCGAAGTTGATGCTGCAAATCCTAATCCTATGTCTTTAATGTAGTCCGTTGTATGCCAGTTTATAGTACGGGGGATTCTGGGTTCGAGTCCTGGGTAAGGCACTTGTGCATATGTAATTATATCACTTGTAATGCATTTGTTTGGTTCCATTACTAGTAATATCTCTTTCAACAAGACGTAATGCAACAATCGTCTCTTGTAAGAACTTTATCTAAACTATTTGCATAGATGTAGAGGAAAGTAGGCACATTAGTTAAAACGATAACTTTTGTAATTTTATTATTTCAATTACCTGCAAAAACATGCTTTGCCGACACGTGTTTAGTGTATCTATTTAGAGTAAGGAAAATTTTCATTTTCGTTTGGTTACACTGTACTTTGATTGTGTTAATTTTGCCATTTATTTAACAGGCCTGAAAATACTTGAAGCCGTGAAGATATAATACTGAAATCATCTGCCACTCGGTCCATAGTAGAAACGGTTTTTCACAAGTGTCGTAGTCACTGAACAAATTACACGACCTGCAGTAAACAAATTACTTTAACGTCATCTCGTAAGCTAGCACATTTTTCCTGAGAGTTCTTATTATGTAACTTTGACGATGTTTTAACGTGGCGAATGCTGGCTGCTAATAAGCAAGTGGCGTTTTTAAATACCGTCTTTTCTTTCATCGGCGATGTGCTGCAGCCACTCGTAACTGTCAGTGAATTTTGATGGTAATCAACTTCTACGGCAGTTATATTTTGTCATTGCCAAGTGATTACGTTAACTTCTGAATCAAAAACAGCCATTACAAGTATAAGTGTACTTCAGACAACCTTAGTTTAATGGGTCAATTTATTTAACATATATGACTGCGTATAGAATAAATAGCTACAATTATACATTTCAGAATCCATGGAAAAGAACATTTAAACCTACATTGTCGATGTCAAGGACATTTGACTAACCCTTGATGTTAGGATGACACAAACCAATGTATGATTTGCCAATTCATAAAGAAACCTTTAAATTCAATAATTCTGAATCCTCCAAAGTCATTCAATTTTTTTCTAGTATACATAATTTTTTATTTTCTTTACTTTGTAGTAATTTTAATTTTCAATACAATTTTTTCTTTCGCATCACCATGTTAAGAACCATTGAAGATATAGTTGTTTATAACAACTATAAACGAAAGGAGCTTTGCACGTAAAGTGTTGTAAAATCTAATGCTCTAATTGACGTTTATGACTTGTCACGAGTAGGAACAATTTTCGTTAGTGTGAACTCTTGCTTGAATTTATCCTAGTTTGTATACAGTAAATTTTTCAATAATTACCGCTTAAGTTTTCGTAGTTTAAATAAATACGCCCTTCAAAATGACAGGTTTACTGTAGACGTATTAACACAAACAAATCCAGGTGCAGAATTAAATTAAAAAACTGCCGCTTCGTGGCATGATTTGGTTAGATACTCATGCCTTAAAACACTTAATAACGCATATTCTAATTTTAGTTTTCTAATTTTTAACAATTTTATATTTATTTTATTTGAAATACGTAAAATTATTATTTTGACACGCAAATAAGCAAATCCATGAGTGGTCAAAAACTTATCTTCTTACAACACTTGTTTAAATCTTCCACAACTTAGACAGAGTTCAGTAGCTACGTAGGAAATTGTATATTGTCATGCTGATGCCTTTACGGTACAAGTTCAGCTGGCTCTATTTGGTGATTTTGGGACACGAAAGCAGTGGAGCGGTAAAGGCGACACCGGCATAAGCATTTAAAGGTCCGTAGCCTCCACATGTAAGGTAGTTAGTTACTGACGTAGTATTTTCGCTGTGGTAAGTGTAACTTTGAGGCTTTCAGCAGTGAAAGTATAAATTTTAGTGGAATATTTGTGGCAAATTTCATTTCATTCCATTAGAATGGTGTTAGGCAATACACATGTCAGGTATGCGGGTTCCGTAAGTATTATCACAGTCGTCAAACTAGTTGCGTGCGAGAGCACGGTGTTCCCACATTAGCGGCGCAGATTTCGCGGGTGCCGCATTCTAGCGTGATTTAATAACTATTTGCAAGTCCCGGCGTGCTGGTTTGCATGGGTATTGATTTCGTGTGACAATGAAAGAAGATAAGATGCAATTTTTTAACTTACAATTTCTACCCGAAAAATTAGAAGCTGGCATACATTTAAGTAACGGATTTCATGACAAGCCATCGCCGACGCAACATTTATACTACAAATTTCCCTCTGTTAAGATATTCAAATATAACGAAAAAAAAAATGTTTTTCTTTAACTTGAAGCACTGGGACAGTTACTTAACATTCCATCTTTCCATAATTTTCAGCCAGTCTCACTTGTGTTGTCTAAAAATAAACTGGTTTGCAATTAATAGTAGAACATACAACTGCAATGACTGTCAGTCCAGTCGGCTCCAAATTTCCCCTATAACAGGTGACTTTGCATCGATTTGTAGTTAAATGTAAATGGTGTGTATTTTTTTCATCGTGGGTTTTAATTTATAAATAAAATTTCAATTGTAAGCCAAATGAGTTAAGTCGTTGGCAGACTCACTGCTTTGCGAGGATTTATGTAACTTGGTATTAAATAATTATTTCCCGCTTTTCGCAAGGAAGTGTATTTTACGTGATCTTGGACAGTTGTTTATGGAATATATAAAATTCGCAGTTGTATTTAAATCGCCTATAAATGTGTGCATTCGTCTTCCCGGCTGCTAGGTGGACCGTATCTGTATCGCGAGGTCAGGGTCTGATGGAGACTGCTGACACGACCTCGGAGTGGATTTACAACCAATACGTACGTCGCCGTGGAAACGTACTCCCCAACTTGTACCATCAATTGTACGCTCCGGAGCTAAGTCAGCGTCCCGTCGCCGTGGACGAGGGATAAAACGCGCAAACTTCTGGAGACGAGCTCGCACACAGCCGGCTGCCTTCTGGGGGTGGGAGGGCCGTGATAAATTGATCCACCCCAAACCCCTTTCCCATCCAACCACCGGCCTTGCTTCCACAAAGCCTGCCCTCTTCGACCCTAGTCACATCCGTTGCTACTAGCAACCGAACATCCTTCAGGACCTACGAACTCGGCGTGCCCTGCTCGCACCCCCTGCACCTCTAGCACCTAACTGAGCCTCAGCGGCAGTCTCCTGTCCTACCGTTCCAGCAATTTACCACAAGATTTTCGTATAACCCAGGGGCTGCTTACTGCTCTCGTGGTTGTCCGAGTTCGCAGCTTCCTTTATATCCCACTGCTCACAAAGGACGACCCTGAATTAACTTTCCCCCAGGATCTCTGACGTGTTACCGCTCTTTATTTCAACTGCCCTGTCCCAACAATTATCGCATATTTCAAAGATCGTAACGTAATAAATGTTCATAATTTTTGACAGTATTTAGGTTTGACCTTTAACGGTGTCTGCATTGATAATATTTCGATTAATATTCATTCACGATATAGCGTATAAAGCAGATTTTTCCGTGACTCTTTAACGTTTAGGTGGGGGGAGGGCTGTATGTACGGTAGGATACTTCGACGAAAGGAAGGCCTTTAACAAGGATAAATGTTAAAACAAACAAGCATCCAGTACAACAAATAAAAAAGTAACTTGGAGCACAAAACTCATGTTGCTTATTTTATTACGTAACTTTAGTGGCGACAAACAAGATGGTGGCTAATATTGTCAACGATATTGTGGCAATCGTGTACATACACAAAAAGTGTGACTTATTTACCGCATATATTTTTCAGCATACATTTTTTTTATTTTTTTTTCTTCCTTGCTGGGTTTCAGTACGTCGCAGAGATTTATTTTGGCTGTGGCAAATATTAATCTCATTGAAACGTCTAAGCACATTACGAAAATTTATCTCAAATGCCTAGAGGAAAGTTAGAAAGTTGTGATGTATATACAGATATGGTCTTTAAATAATTGCCAGGGATAAACGTCGTTCAGGGCTAGAAACAATCTTCAAGCGTCTGAATCTCGCCTTCACACACACACAACCAACGTGAGGATTCCGGAACGGCCGTTTCATTTTAATCTCATTTCATCGGCCAACAAAAACGACTCTCGTTGAAATATATTTACACATGAAGTAAGAAAAAAAACGTTTATCACAACTTTGTCACTTAACTAAGTAGGTTGAAAGTACGTGTACAAACTTAATTTAATAACCGCAAGTATTTTTTTCCGGAAGAAAAAAAATTAACACTACAGATCAAGCCATTATTCATGTAGTCAATTTTGCCCGCTCCTAAGTCGTAACCGCACCGCCATCACATCTGAATAAGAACTAAATAAGTTTTTTTTTTTACATAAAAATCAAGTTTAAATTATTGATTATGAATTCAAACACAGTTATTTATTATATATGTGTAAAATCTCATAAAACTGATTTTGCTGCGAGCACTGAGTAACTTAACAAATGCTGAGAAAAATTCAAGTTCATTAAAAACCTGCTCTGCATAAAGATATTCCTTCATAGAAAACAAAAAGTTACTGATATAACTAATGCGTCTACTTTCCTCAATATTAGTACAATTTACTTTTAAAAACTTTTTTAAAAGCTGGGATGGTAGGAAGGGCTTCACTTCTCTTTCAAAGCAATAACTTTAGAAATGAAGCCAATAAACATAAACAACAGTAGTGAGATAATTACAAATACACACATGCCTTACCCGGAACTTGAACTCAGAAAACCTCGTACTGTGCGGTAACGTGCAATCCACTGCATTATGGAGGTCGGATTCGGAGCATAAACTTCGGATTTAATTAGTCTGTTGTTTCGAATTATATGGTTTACTAAAGTAAAATATTTACAGGGTCTTCATTTTGAAAATAAGTGACTGAGCCAATAAAATATGTAAGTTTATATGGCCTACCGTAGCGCTACTTGTGTGAAGAATTTGATGGATATCGGTTGTTTGGTCCCTGAAATATGACATAAAAAATCAATTTTCTTATTTTATGCTATCGTACAAAATTGCCAAAGTACAGAGGCTCTGTATACGATACTTCGAAGGTATACTGTTTGCATACAAATTTTGGTTGAATTTGGTTAAATTGTTTAATATATATGTCAAACTTACCTAAATGATTTATGAAGCTGCCATTTCAAACATCGTTGTCTAACCCATTTAAATCATGAATGTTTACATAGTTTTCTATAGCATTTGTGGTGTGCACAATTTGGTACAAAGGTATTTGAAATGTTCCAGTGTAACATTTGGTGAGATAGGTTGGTTGTTCGCCGAGACATGGTATAAAACCTCCATAATTTTCGTGTAGCGATCTTCATAAATGAAGGACAAAAGGCAATGTAGTAGCAATTTCGACGATTGTATACATCCAATAAGTAAAGTAAAGTTTAAATCGATATCATAGTTTTGTTGATATCGACAACAAAACTGAAATTATTTTGTAGCCTCCATTCTGAAAATAGGCCTGCTCTTCTTTCAAAAAAAATGCATTTATTATTATGCCCTACCACAGTACATCATCTTCGCCAAATTTTGTAAGAATCGGTTGATTCTTTCCCGAGATACGAGATAAAATCATTATTTTCATTGGTAGGTCTATCTTACAAAAATAGCAGAGAAATGAGGCTCTGCATATACAAATTTGGTAGTTGTAATAGGTACTTTCAGCATACAAAGTTAAGTTGGAATTTGTTTCGTTAATTAAATATAGTTAGCTAAAATATTTATATATCCGCCATTTTGAAAACAAGTGCCTGACCTATAATAATACATACCAGTTTACATCACCTGTTACAGTAGTATTGTCTTGCCAAATTTGGAAGAAATCAGTCAATTGTTCCCCGAGATATGACAAAAAAAACTTTATTTACTCGCATAGCACCACCTTACAAAATGGTGGACAAAATATGTTATATGTGCATACAGTTGATATTTGTAATATTTACTGCCAGCATACAAGGTTTATTTGAAATTGATTACATGGTTTCGACAATATAGAATTCTGAGCTGAAATTGCTATATGGACGCCATTTTGANTAAAATATTTATATATCCACCATTTTGAAAACAAGTGCCTGACCTATAATAATACATACCAGTTTACATCACCTGCTACAGTAGTATTGTCTTGCCAAATTTGGAAGAAATCAGTCAATTGTTTCCCGAGATATGACAAAAAAAACTTTATTTACTCGCATAGCACCACCTTACAAAATGGTGGACAAAATATGTTATATGTGCATACAGTTGATATTTGTAATATTTACTGCCAGCATACAAAGTTTATTTGAAATTGATTACATGGTTTCGACAATATAGAATTCTGAGCTGAAATTGCTATATGGACGCCATTTTGANGTTTATTTGAAATTGATTACATGGTTTCGACAATATAGAATTCTGAGCTGAAATTGCTATATGGACGCCATTTTGAAAATAAGTATGTGGCATGTTTAAAAAATATCACGCCACATAATCTGCCTTAGTACTACTTGTTTGCCAAGTTTGATAGGAATAGGTCAATTATTTCCTGAAATGACATAAAAACTTAATTTTATTCACATGGCGCTATCTTACAAAACGGTAGACAGAAGTTGCTCCATGCAGATACAGTTTATAGTTGTAATGTCTACTGCCAGCATATAAAGTTACGTTGGAATTGATTACATAGTTTCGACGATAGAGTATTCTCCCCTAAAATGGTTATCTGGCCTCCATTTTGAAATTAAGTGACTGGCATGCTTAAATCACATGACTTAACACCATCTGCGTCAGTACCACTTGTCTGCCAAATTTGGTAGGAATATTTTAATTATTTACTGAGTTATGATAAAAAAAAGTGTATTAATTCGTTTGGCGTTATCTTACAATATGGCCCACGAATATGGTTATTTGTTGGTTTATACGATGGTTGTAATATACACTTTCAGTATATACAATTTGGTCGAAATTGGTTAAATGGTATGGCATATATACTAAATAAACTCAAAACCTTTATATGGCCGCAATTTTGAAAATAAGTAACTAATCAAGTTCAATAACTTATGTTTACATTTTCTACCATAGTATTACTTAAATACCAAATGGAGTGAGAATTAGTTCAACAGTTTTCTTTATAATGCAAAGTCTTTATTTATTCGATCGGTGCTACTTTACAAAATGGCTAATCAAGAACAATATTCATCTTAAAATTTAGTGATTACACTAAAGTCTTCCAGCATACAAAAGTGGGTTAAAATAGGTTGAATGGTTCCCAAGATATGACATAACCGATCATTTTAAAATAACTGCAATTTTGAAAATAAGTGCATGTACAGGACGAAAACTTTAAAAGCCAGGTGTCCTTAATAAGTATTATATGTGTATCAAGTTTCGTGAAATTCGGTTGAAGCGTTTAAAAATGTAAAAGGAGGAACACACACACGCTCTGACACACACAGTCACTTACACAAACATGCATACTTACACAAACATGCATACTTACACACACTGACAGGAAAGTGATCTCATAGGACTTTCTTTTCTTCGGAAAGTAGGCTTAATACTCGCGAACAGACTAGGGTCTGTACACAGTATTTTTTGCTGATAAGACAGAAAAAAAAGATCTATATTTTAAATACGCATCAATGAAATATGTTTTTACCATTACTATGTAAAAATGTAGATATTTAAATAAGACATGTATAATTTGCAAATAGCGTATCAGAACTTTATTTAATAACATATTGACGAAAACTATTTCTTACTCGTCGTTGCCAATGCAGCACGGTTCTCACCGTTTTAATTTCATATTGATTACCAAACAAACGTTATATTTTAGAGACGATATAAAAACAAAAGTTTCATTCAATCAAAATTAGAATACTTCAATGTTAATAACACTTTTCATATTTATTGTATATAATTTGTTTAAAACACAGGCAGACGTGTTAAACCTGGAGTGATTTTTCAAAGGGTTGTTTCAAAAGGTTTGAAGTAACCGCGAATGGAGTATGCCAGAAGCTACGTGTTTTCCTCTCTTTCGACGTACGGGGACTTTCCGTTGCTACTTTTTCAAATTTAGCTGTATAAAAATTGCGTTTTATTGCCAATTTTTGTTCCCCAAAATAATATTAGAAAATATTAACGTGATAGTTTTAGAATGTTTGATTTTCTTGTTATGTCTCAATTAGGTGCCCTTTTCCTAACTAAATAGGCTGCAACGTTTACTCGACATGTAGGCAGGCACAATTTATCTCGGCAGTAACGAACCGAACCTGCAGAAATTCACAGTATATATAAAGATGAAATGTTCAGATGTTTATTTAGACTGAGAGAACTGCTGCGGTATCAGCTTACGTGTTGCAAGTATACGTGCACGGGCGGGTCCAGGGGATTGAGGGGTAGGGCTAACGTGGCTTAAGCCCCTCCCCTTTGGAGCTTGATTTTAAAATTTATAAAATTAGATTGGTAAGCATATTTTTAATTATACAGTATTAACACCTACAGTTATTATAGTAACAGGAAACTTCAAAAAGTATTTAGATGATCTATACTCTAAGTGCTGATATTTATATGTAGCATTTAAACTGACTGCTTACTTGTAAGCATGAGGTTTGAACGTTAACCACAATGTCATACCTATTTATGGAGTTTTAAATCCGCCACTGTGTGGGCGTTTCAATAAAGTTAAATATAATAATATTAAATAAAACCCAGCATTATGGAAATGTCCACGACTTAAAAAATATTTACGCACAAAGATATAATTTGTCACAGGCCTACATTTCCAAAGCTTTGCTTTGAATTTAAAGATCAGAATACTTCCTGACATAAGACGTATTTATTCTAAACAAACACAAAAATTCTCAAAATGCGTACTCTTTGAGATTATGAAANAAGATCAGAATACTTCCTGACATAAGACGTATTTATTCTAAACAAACACAAAAATTCTCAAAATGCGTACTCTTTGAGATTATGAAAATACTCATGCAATCTTGTGTTTATAAGTGAATTATTTTTATAGTTATACTTGGTGAATCTGGTAGCAGCCTCGTTGTACTTAGTTTTATTTTGAAATCTGCTCGATCTAGTCATAAAAAAGACACACGTGATATGTGGATCTGGATATATCTACGAGGTTAAGCGGTTGTTAAAATACAGCTGCAGTTACACGTCATCCTGTATCCATTATTTGTGATCATAATAAAAAAGAAATTTGATCCAAGCGTGTGTTCAGGAATATAATTTGACGCTAATGGCGACAAACCAATGCAGAAATACCTGACTGCAGGTGGTATACAGTTTATAAACTAAGTTGCTTTGGGGTTAATTCTATGTCGATGTAAATTATCGAAGTCCTATATGTGGATGATACAACTGATATTGCCTACTTCTTAGATCCTGATATTACTACAAGATGCAAGGTACAATTTATCGAGGAAGAGCTCGTATTTAACGGTATTTTCCAGACAATTTGAATGATACATTTACCAGGATTGCTAACCTTTTAAATAAATAACCAAAAAATATGAATAGTGAAAATAGACGAAGAATGAGAAAGTAATGGCATTTTCACTTCGAACCTGGAAAATGTACCACTTTAAAGGCATTAAATCACGACGAGAAAGCAAACTTATTATTATTAGCCAACAACTGTTCGTGGTTGTGAATCAAACATAGATCATGGCGTTGACAGCTGTAATGAAAACCGAAATTTCTTCCTGTACCACATGCTACTGATTGTGAAATATTTTCACTCAAGACATTTTCGTTCAGAGCTGCCTAAACCTCTCCACTCTCAAGAAATATTTCAGAAATATTGAAAATACACTGAACCAAATTAATTCTTGTCGTTGCGAGGAAGCAAATTTAAAATATTCAGTCAGATTTTCACGTGATTTTTTAACGTTTTAAAACCTCCAGCAAGAATCGGCTCTCAAGTACGTGTACACAGCTAGTATAGAGGGATAACTGTGCAAAACAGCCTTCAGGAAGCAGTCAAGTGTCTAATATGAGGAAACCTTTCAACAACACTCGCGTTTGTGGGACTTTTGAAAAACCCGGTTGGAAACAAAATACTAGAGGCAATTTATTACAGTTATTTATAAATAATTAGCCGGTGTGGTTTATATTTTTTCTCTTGACGTACAATATATACATCATACAAATAAAATACTTATAAAGTATAATTTTAACTTGTTTTTACTTTCATCAAACTTAATAGAAAATTTTGCCCCGTGGGCAGTGAGCATCTGATAAAACGTTGGTGTTATGTTTTTTTTGTCACGTTAAATTATTATAGTATCGGCACCTAAAATCCAAATATAATAATTTATTAAGATCTACAAAACTGTTTTATTTTTTAGTGCTGAGTACTGGGCCAATCTCAAAATAGTAATAGCGACGTTATGTCGCTGTTACTGAGAGAAAATTTGCTTCAGCTACAAAAATATTTAATATTTCTGTTCTAAACAAAACTTTCAGCACAACAAAATGAATTTTGGTAATTTAGAAAAATGTATATCTTAGTCAACAAAATTAATTTTGGGGGCAACAAATTCTGCCCGCATACAAAATAGTTGGTTAAATCAACTCTGCATACTTGTTTTGCCATAAATTTCTTAACAACAATTTCTGGAGCGGTTCAAGCGATTACATTTTTTTATTATTCCTGCAGATACCGCTGTTGAATTTGATAGCAAAGTATACAGTGTTGTAACCCTGAGTTTCCGAAAATAGTTTATAGTTGTCAAAACTTTAGATTTTAAAAATATATTCGTTTCTAAGCTTAGCGACATTAAGTACTTTATATAAATTTAATTTACATGAAATTTTTTGCTTACAAAGTAGATTCCCTTTCGTGGTAGAGCATAGCCGTTTGTTGCTGTTGAACTTGTTTAGCGCAGAAGTGTTTGTGACGTCACTCTTGTGTCGCTCTTGTCCACCTATTTCCCTATTCCCTCGCTGATGCCATCTCTCATAATCCACCTACGTGGCAGTAGCAATTCCCCACTCTGCTCTGAATTCCTTCCCTGCCACAAATTCCATCCCATGTCCTAAAATTCCATCCCACCTCCATGGAATTCCTCCTGCCTCGTCAGCTGAGGGTACCTTGGTCTTTTTGAGGGAAAGAGGAGGTATTGTTGGCAGAACCGTTCATGTTGAAAGCCTTACTTACGAAATATTTTTAAAAGTACGTTCATGTCATAATAAGGCCTTCCCGTTTTTAGTTGATATGCACTGATTTTATGTATGGAACTTTTCTCTAAGAAGAACAATATTTTAATAAACAGTAAAATAACAGTCTTGTAATCATAACAATATCGTCAAAATACACCTTAAGAAAACCTCAATTTGAGGTGATAGTATTTTGTAGTAGCAATTAAACTATTTTTGTTGACAAATAAAATCATCTAAAAAATCAAATGATCAGCATTTCATAAACTTGTTACAAGTGTGAGTGTGGTACAGATCACATTGTGGTGACTCCAACATACTTCCTTTTCTCACCTTCAGGCAAGTTTGAAATACTATTAGCAAGGTGGTTAAGTGCTACACCACTGGACTCGCATTCGTGAGGACCCGGGTTCGATTTCCCGTCCAACCTTCCTAATTTTTGTTTTTCATGGTTTCCTGAAATCATTTCAGGGAGAGCTTCTTACAATATATCACGGCCGAGTCCTTCCCCGTTCCTGCTCCTCTGAGCAACTAAAGTGCTCAATCTCTAATGATGATCTTGTCGATAATACGTTCAACCAAACCTATCTGCAGGTTGTTCACGGGAAAGTAAACACCTTTGAAACAAACCTTCGAAAAAAAAAATCCTTTAACTATATACGTACTACATTATACACTGGAGTGAAGGCTCATTGTTAAGTTCGTGACCTTATTTTATAACAGTATCTTGCAATTATAACTATACAACAGTGACATTTGCATCACTCTCATTATTTAGTCAAGGCATCCGTGTTCCTGGTCCATAAATGCTGTTGCAAAGTTTTGGGAGTGCACGTTTTCAACATAAACCCTTTATTATAAATTAAACAACTACGTCAAATCATCTGAGAACACGACTTTCAACCTACCTGGTGTCTGTAGACAATATTTTGAAGCCGTTTAACATAGTTAAAACTTTCTTCTTTAAAAAGAATATCTGTGGATATTGTAAGACACTGAACTGAATTTTGCTACAGACATTTAGCGAGTGAAACAATATCATCATCATGTAACGTCGCTGGTCGCACGCATAACAAAATGTTAACACATCAGTTCATTGCCTTGCGCGTAGAGGCGATGTTAAACTTCATGCGCGTGTCACTAATGCACTTATCGCTTCCTCACTTCAGTTCCTTCCTGCAAAACACTTCTGATTTGTGTTTGCACAACATACTAGTTAGAAAAAATTCATTTGAGCTGACAGATGTATTGAGACACACACATATTATTGCTTGGAAATACATATCTTGCTGCTGGCAAGGAAACTTCTTAAATAGCAAAACAACAAGTTTTTCTATCTTAATGGCATTTAATTTTTGCAACAAAAACGAAGAAATAATCACTGTGAGAGCATTTTATTTTTATTTTATCGCGGAATAAAAGAAATGACATTACTACAACCTTCCTTTGTATATATAAAATATGCATTCTTTCTTTATTATCCTTTCTTGCCACCCTTACAAAATCTATAATGCGTCTTTGCATTTTCCTGTGGTCTCCAAATAAATATTTTATGAATTTTTGATTAGCCTTTGATGTGGTGCATATCAGGCCGTTGATATTACGTACCAAATTTTTCGTTTTAGTGAAATTATAATGTTCACATGGAGCTCTATATTATGTTTGTTATAACAGAAACCGATAAAATTTCAGGGTTCAGTATAATTGCCCAATTTAACTCCTTAATTTTTTTTTTTTCATTTTAAATGCTTTTAGATTGAAATTTTTGTGTAAATGCGTACCAAAACAAGTCCTTTATTATAGAGTAATCGCGTAGATAATTATCGTGTGGATAATATTTCTCTACAAAATATGCTGAATTTATATTTATTAAAATTTATTCTTTTGTTTGTCATTATCTCTATTATTTTGTTATGCAATAAGCATTTTGTCATTTCAACAGAAGTTTCGACACAAATAATATTCGCTGTAGCACACAACAGCGTGAAATTATTTGAACTTATATTTTAAAGCGTTCAAATATTTAAGTAATTAATTTTCGGTTATATGTGGGAAAACTGATCCAATTTATTAGCCTTACTTTTGTTATATTTAAGTGAAAATTTTTCCTTCGTGTTTAAGTGGTAGTCTTTGTAAACTGACAGTGGATCATACAATCGTTTTCCACACTTATGTATGTCAGTATTTTGTTGAACTTGATGCTACTCCCCATCTGTGGTATACAGGATGGTTCGTAGGGTCCTCAGTTAATGTTAGATGGCACAGATTATAAGGTGCCTTGAAGGTTGAGGGTATATCAAACAATGACTTCATCACGACTTAGTTTTGAACTGGTTTATTTAACGGGAATTCCTTTATATATTCCCGGAACTTTTCCGGGAGTTTATACATACTTTCCCGGCATCTTGTGGCGGGAATTCACTCATACGTTTCAACCCTGCAAGTTCTTGGCCTGAAGGGCTGATTCCAGTGTTCTGGCTACGTTTCCGACGCTGCGGGGACATTAGGTGACAAGACACGTCCCTGAGTGACGACATTGTTACTTATCTGTACTTGTTGCAGGGTAGTTGTTCCGGCAGTAGATGAGATCTGGTGAGTTGGATGGCCCCTGTTACAGGCCCACTGACTGGCTGTGGTTGGCTTGTTGCACGCAGCTGGCTTCCTCTTGACATGGCGCTCCTCGTTAAAGCTCACCACTCGCTCCCGTTCGCGGGATAGGGTTGTAACTGACTCGTTACCTCCCTATCACGTCCCGGTGAGGTGACCCTCGGCGGGCCCCCACCCCGGCCCTCGGCACAGGGTTGCACTAGACTACTCCCACTCGCTCGACATGATGCTTCTCGTTGAAGTACACCACTAGACTCTGCCTTCTCGGTGCGTAATTGTAACTGACTGACTGGTGACTGGTGACTGACTGACTTGACTGACTGACTCGTGTCCCGGCATGGTGAAACTACTCATCCGATGTAACTCTGGTAACTGTTTAAATGATTCTGCCCTGCACTTGGACCCCCATGTTTCGCATCCCGATATGGCTGACCCCTTAATGTTGTGATTCTCGCCCGGCTGTCTTCCATGATCCAGTTCCCGATCCTGACTACCTGCGGGTCACAGTGTGGTGGTACCGAACGCCGCGCCACCTGCCACTCGTCGGCTTTCCGGCGACAGGGTTTCACTGACTGACTGATGCGACTGTCTCACTTGGCCAGGGTGTGATCTCACCGGCCTCGGTTTCTCTCGGTGCGCACTCCTAACTGACTGGTTGACTTCACTGACGTAACTGATTCTCCCGGCACAGAGTTCGCAGCCTCCGACGGACCCGATATCACTGATCCCTCCCTCGTCTCGAAAAATGGCTTATATCCTCGCTTGACTCCCTCTCTAAGTTCCTACATGTGTCTCCCTTGTTGGGGGAGGGATGTGGGAGGAGGGCGCAGTACAAAGCATACTTCATACATGTGCCATGGTTATTGAAGGTTGTGGCGAAGTGGGTGGTTTGGGCCAGTTGCCCCTGCCATACACTGTCAGCTTATTATCGGTGATTGTTACTTCAGCACGTGTTTTTGGCGTTGGGTGGAAATCGCCCTACTATCTCGTCATTTCTCGGCGTGTACACATTTCACTGGGCTTGCTAGGGGGTGGAGGAGGAGGTTTCTGCGCTGCAGCGACACATGTAACTGAGTATCTGTCCTCTGTGTTGACCTTTCCTGGCTGTCCACGTGTCTCGCGACGCGTATCATCTTGTAGGCACTCGCGGGGAGGATAAATTAGCTGGGGAGGGGGAATGTGACAGCGACGTTCTTTACTTACTATATGTGCCACGCGTCAAACTTCTCTATGCTTGGCTTTGGTTATCTGAGCGTCAATGATGTAAAAATGCATATATTTATCCCCTTTCTCTTAATTTCTGTATGTAAGTTAAAGAGGTTACTGCATCTTCTGAGTAAATATGTGTCCACAAGAGCAAAGATAAAAATGTTCTATTAAATCTTAATCTTCCACTCGAAGTGACAATTTCATGGTAATATCAATGTAATACCGTCGCTGCAGCAAGCTTTTCGTAATCTACATATTTGCTCTGTTCTTGCTGAAGTACGCTCCTCCAAGTAGCGAATCTTATCTCATTAATATGCAGTTTTCCACTCCTTACGCCACAAGCTTGTTGTTTTAATTTGCGCTTTTCCATTAGTACGTCCTCACTACCCTATACTCATCTAGCACATAGCCACTACTGCCAGTACTAATAAGCACTTTAACGCCCAGCTTGAGACGTAGATGGACCGGTGCAGCGAAAATATACTGCTTATGTGTTTAAAAATATCCTTTGTAGCGAACAACTCTCATAAAGTAAATTTAATTTTTTTTTTATTTTCATCGCAGTAATTTGCTTACAATCCGGCCATTAGTTATTTGAGCTAAAATTTCAGTTTTTGTGGCAGCGTGGATGCCCAGTCAAAAAGTAACAATTTCTGGCGTTTTTCCTCTGCTTGTCAATAGACTGTAATCATCACAAGGAAACAAAAAAACCTCGATTCATAGAGGAACATACAGAATAAAGTTGACTTTTCCTCAGCTCTCGCGATGAGTGTACATAAAAAATATTATAAGAGGAAATTTGAGGTAATAAAAAAAACTCGTTAATGATAATGAGAAGCAAAATTAAAGCCAGTATAATGCTTAATGGGCCCCAGTTGTCATACAAAAACGTACACTACCCCCCAAAATAGGGTAAAAATTTTAAGTAATAAAAATGACAAATAATTAACTTTAATTTATGCATCTAAGAAATGAGGTCGTTATCCAACACATCACATGTTGGTATATAAAACATTTAGGCAAAAACACAAACGTAAAATGAAAATAATCCCAAAAGTTGGTGTTTGATTGATAGAAAGATAAATGTAGTCAACACAAACACGAAACAACTTTAAGGGTTTGCAATTTTTCATGCACTTAACACGGAGGATCCACCAAAACTTACTTGGTACCAGGAGTAAGAAAAATAAGCGTCGATTTCCCGGGCTGACGAAATGAGAAGAAAGTAACCTGTATTTTTCCACTAAGAATATTGGAACTAGATGCCCTAAGTCTTCGTTTTCTACTGTAATCTTGCTTCATATAGATTTACTAGAAGTAATTTTCTATGTCTGAGTATTTACGACTAGCTGCTGTTGAAAATTATAATTTCTTAATTTTAAGTTTGGAATGTAATTTAGTTAGGTTTTCAAAAAATTTTGAAACACTCACACAACAGAAAAGTGACTTGTGTAATTAAACAACACTAAAAGTGTTGGCGCAAACATAAAACTACATTGAAATATACAGCCATTTTGTAATCTCCAACAAACAGTTGAAATGTCAGAACAAATTAAATTCGAGTTAATCAGAAACAGATCTGGATAACTACTTCCTACCAAATACTCTGTAACGACCACGATTAGTTTTCAGTGGATGGTTATTATACCAAGTATATTTTACTATTCGATGTTTATGGATATAACTGTTTTCTGTACCTTTTTTTAAATTTACAAAATAAGTATTTCTGGCTGAGTAAGGTCAATTATTGTATAATATTTCTGATTCAAATACTTTTTGGCAGTTAAAATTTCATTAGTTTAATCCTGGGCCAATGTACTATTTTCAGAAGCTGTTGTAAAAATTTCTGGAACATCTGTAATATCAAAATATGACATCAAAAAATGCGTGCGCAAACAAGTTTATATAATTAGCTATGTGTCGATTACTACTAAGACAGATTCCTACAGCTTGTGAAGAAGCTTTCTGCTATTACGTGGTGAATTCGGCTTAATTTTTTATTTTTTTAAATTATAATTTTACTAAATCAATTTTTGCTGTACAGGCTAAGTACGTAATCTCACTTTCATGTATTAATCATATTGTAGTTCTTTCAGATTTAAAGTATTGTCTTTTGCATTCAAATAAAGATGCATCGAAACGAGTAGGCCTGAGTTCCTCTATCGGCTGCAAAACAGGTGNTATTGTCTTTTGCATTCAAATAAAGATGCATCGAAACGAGTAGGCCTGAGTTCCTCTATCGGCTGCAAAACAGGTTTATAATAAATTTAAATAATATGATATAACATTTATTATAAACAGAATAGCATGTATGGTATATATCCGATTTCTGTTATCAACTGGGTCACTTAAAAAAAAATACGTTCCCAGTTGTTTCTTAACCATATATACTTCACATCAGTATCAAAAAAGAAATATATTTCAATGTAAACGAAATCACGCTTGAAGTAATATTTTTTAGAAAATGTACCAAAAAGGAACAATATTTGACTCCTGGACTCTTTTTGTTTTAATTTTCCTTCCTGGAAAATAATTTTAAAAAATTCTCAAGTAAGACGAAGGCTTATTTGGTGATATTCAGATACAGTGGTTTTAATCAAAAATAAGCTTTCAGAATCAACTAACTATGTAGATTATTAGTCTTCACACATGTGTTTGAATCAGAATTGACAAAGTGTCAGTAAAACGTTGCTTAGTTCAAAAATGACCAACACCTGTTTCTCTTATAGTTTCGTAATATTAGTACACTGAAGAGCTAAAAAAATGATACACCTGNGTATAATAAATTTAAATAATATGATATAACAGTCATTATAAACAGAATAGCATGTATGGTATATATCCGATTTCTGTTATCAACTGGGTCACTTAAAAAAAAATACGTTCCCAGTTGTTTCTTAACCATATATACTTCACATCAGTATCAAAAAAGAAATATATTTCAATGTAAACAAAATCACGCTTGAAGTAATATTTTTTAGAAAATGTACCAAAAAGGAACAATATTTGACTCCTGGACTCTTTTTGTTTTAATTTTCCTTCCTGGAAAATAATTTTAAAAAATTCTCAAGTAAGACGAAGGCTTATTCGGTGATATTCAGATACAGTGGTTTTAATCAAAAATAAGCTTTCAGAATCAACTAACTATGTAGATTATTAGTCTTCACACATGTGTTTGAATCAGAATTGACAAAGTGTCAGTAAAACGTTGCTTAGTTCAAAAATGACCAACACCTGTTTCTCTTATAGTTTCGTAATATTAGTACACTGAAGAGCTAAAAAAATGATACACCTGCCTAATTTCGTGTAGGGCCCCCCGAGCACGCAGAAGTGCCGCAAGACGATATGGCATGGACTCGACTAATGTCTGAAGGTATGCAGGAGGCAATTTACAGCATGAATCCTGCAGGGCAATCCACAAATTCCATCTGCGCCAATTTGAGAAAGGGTTGCATGTCTGTCACGTTTAATGATTCTCGTCAGTTGTCGTTTGTCACGTTCTTTCACGATCTTTTTCCGGCCGCAGCGATGTCGATGATGTGATGTTTTACCGGATTCCCGATATTCACGGTACACTCGTGAAATGGTCGTACGCGAAAATCCAAATTTTATCGCTACCTCGGAGATGCTATGCCCCATCTCTCGTGCGCCGACTATAACACCACGTTCAAACTCATTTAAATCTTGATAACCTGCCATTGTAGCAGCAGTAACCGATCTAGCTGCCGACCGCATCGCGTTACTCTGATTGGTTCCATACCTTTGTTCTTTGCATACGCATGCTTATACCAGTTTTTTTGGCTCTTCAGTGTATAATTGCATAAAAGTCACGCGTGTACGTTTATATTAGCTATGCATCGTTTAAAGAAACTAACAAAGAAATACATTGCTTCAAATTCCTGTCATGTAGTGACCTGTGCTCTTGAGGTGCAATAGAGTACACACACACATTTCGTAGTCCCTTATTTATCCCACTGTTATAAGTAATTATTATCACATTGTAGTACCAAGACTTGGAATGCTGGTAAGTTAGAAAAGTAATCAAATGTGTTTTTTATTTTAAATGTTTCGATTGTATATATATAAAAGGCCAAATAAGTATTTAGATTTGCAACTAATAATATGTGACTATGTATTCAAGACTCCACCCATCTAATTACTGAGGCACAAATATTTTCTTACCAAGCACATATTCTGTAAATAACAAACAAATTTAACATACCACATATTTGAATACCTAGGAATACATTGTTCAGAACTTCACGTCTGTATGTTACAAAGTAATATTTTATTTCTACCTGAAACGTCATCACTCTCACATTTTTCTTTACAAACGTTGAACATAATTTTATTTCTGTAAAACTTATCGTGTTGTTAAAGAACTGTAGCATCCCTCCAACGATAATAACAATTTCCATTTCGTAATTTCACAACCATAAGTTTGTAAAATTGTACCTTTTAAAAAGTTTTATAATTTTTTTAATAACTGTTTTATTTATTGTCTCGTAATTTTATGATTGTGTTTTGTACGGCCGCTTAGCTTTGAAAAAGTGTGTGCTGTTATTGTTTTTTTTAAGTTTCCTTTCCGAAAAAAAATTTCTATATTCGAGAAGTTGTATTAAATATGTTGTAAAACAATATTATGGGATATGAGAAACTGTGTCGCCTTTATTTTCTATTTCCTCATTTTCGTGTGGGAAATATTGCCTTTAATATGTGTTGTGATAAAAGCTAGTGTATTTGATTCGTGTTCCTAGTCATGGTAGCACATCCTCACTCTAAAACTCCTTGACGTGAATTGAATTCCACAGGAAGGACAATGTGGTGGTTGTAGTCTCCGCCGACATGCGGGTTGCACCACTTGGTATGCGAGAGAGGCCTTGCCGCACGCTTGCGCACGGGCGCAGGGGCTGGCGTTGACTAGCTGCCGCTCTGGCATTGCACAGCTCACATACATGCATGTCTGCCTGATGGCGTGACGTGACTTGAGACGATACACGTGTCCAGCACGCGCACTCTACAACTGCTACCCAAGTAATACAGCTACTTGTCTGAGATATAACTAACGACAGCTGTCTGCTGCTGGTAGATGACAGCTCTACACTCTATCATATTGACTATATTCGCCTCCCTGTGATATGATATACAGGGAGGGTCGTTGGGTACGAGTTACCTTTTCCAAGCACAGACTATAGGTGCCTTAGATGTTGACTAGGGGTAGAACAATAACGGTCTCTCAGTAAATGTTTTAAAATGTTTATATTTTGCGAGAAAACAAACAAACTTATACTAAACTCCTAGACGGTGTCGCCGCGAGTTGGAGGCCTTAAGGGCGAATTAAAGTGCTCTTGCTAACTGCTGCCGACGTCATGTGGGGGGGGGGACGCTAGACGTCGGGGAATGTTCTTTGAGCTGGCGACGCTTATACTTAGCTGTACTTGTAGTTCTGGGTATTTCGGCGGTAGGTTGGGGTCCAGTACGCTGGGCGGCCCTTCACAGGACCTCGCTTCGGTGACGGCTCCCCACGACTGCTGTTCCGGGTTCTCTTCTTGGTGAATCCACAACACGACTCACTCCCGCGACTTCTCGATCCGAGTGATCGACTCTTCTCTTGGCGTGGCGCCCTTCATTCAGGCTACCACTTGACTTCCGCTCTCGGTATCGCACTTTGCGTCCCGATGTGGGGCTCCTGGTGAGCCCCCATTCGACCGTCGCCTTCTGGCGCGGGTTACAACCGACTTTCAACACTGACTCACGATACAACTGGTTCTACATGACTGACGCTACTCCCATCACACGACTGACTAACTTCGCTTCCCGGCGTGGTGCTGCTGGCGAGCCCCCATTCGTCTGCCGCCTCGCGGCGTGGCCACCACACAACTGACTACATCACTGATTCTGCCGGGGTCCGATCCCCGGCCTCGGTTGACTGACTCACTCGACCCCCTCGCGTCCGGGCATGGTGATACGACTGACNGGGAGGAAGGTGGTGGCCTGGGGCTATACTGCCAAACACAGTCAGCTATTTCCTCTGCATGTGTCCATGATCTCTCGCGTTTTGCTAGGGGAAGAGGGGACCCGCGGCAATTGCCAAACACTATTAGCTCTTTTCTCGTGTACCTCTGCATTGCTTTGGCATGTGTTAATGTTTCCGCGTGTGTTTCTGGGGGAGGGGTGGGTGACCTGTGGTAATACCGCCAAACACTGTCAGCCCTTTTCTCCTGCGTATCTCACCTTCAGGGTAGGTCGGCGATATTCTAGCTGCTGCCCGCCTTGGTACGTGTCTTAATTCCCTCGTGGGCGAATTGCTAACTTACCTCAGCATAACCTTTACACATGTTAACTGCCTATCCGCCCTCGGGCCGACCTGGCCTCGTGGCACACGTGTCTACTGGGGGGCTCTAGCGGATGGGAAGGGGGGAGGGAGGGTGTGACAGCAGCACTTCTAATACTAACCATGTGGCACGCATCAACATGCATCTTGAAAATTTCACCACAATCGCCATATATGTTATTCATTTACGAAGAAGAATAAACAGATGTCGGTAACCTGTATGTGTTTCTCCTGCACATAAAAACGTATGTAAAGACGTGGAAAATAAGCGTATTCATTTCGGGGCATGCAAGGCTAGTAATATATGTACGTTTGTGCGATTGACCCACGACTTACGTGACACATGTTGGAAGACTCTGAGCCAATAATAAGCCCGCAACAAAATGCAGGCCCAGTCACAACCTCTTTCTGTGGCAGCAAGGGACCCATGGCAATTTGTTATCAGCTGCGTAGACGAACGAATATCAAGTCTAGCCTTCAAGTCATTCGTCTCGCGAATTTTTATAGTCTCGAATTATGAGATATACATATGCGGTGGCCGCCTATATAAACTGTTGTATGATTTCAAAAATAAAGGCGTATGTAATCAACAGGAAATGTATTATTGTTTGTGTGCCTAAAAACAGTGAACAAGCGAACAGCTTTAACGCCATGCAGCATATAGCCATACTAAACCACGATCACAGTATTTTTTCGTTTTACTTGTATAGCAAAGTTCAATGTAGCATACATCATTTTTATTTTTTCTATATTTTTATTTTAACTAAAATGCCACAACGTTCATGTAGTTTCTTTAACCCGAGAGTATTTTAGTCACTCTTAAAACTTGACCATGCATTTAGATCCATTCCGATTTTCAGTGGCAGTCTACGACCTGTATTTATCCCACTTACATACACGGTATAATTTTTATGTCATTCCAGTAATTAAAAATTGGCTTAGTAACGTGTTCTGGACTCTGCGGCAACGGCGCTCCACACACAACTCCAAAACTGACTCCTGCTGCCATTTTCTTTAAAAGTTTGCGCATTTTTGCTCAAGAAAGGAGTTCATTTATCGTTACTTAAGTATTTGTTCCGTTCTACGACTAGGACCAAGAATGTAAAAAAATATCCTGAATTTCATAATCGTATTTAGTTCCATGCAAACAAAGCGTCACTCGCTCGCGACATAAAACTTAATCAGTTATTAACACTTATAGGTAATTTTAATAAAAACAAAACCTAAAATAAAATTTTATTTTAAACAAATCGTTTAACATATTACAGTAATAACCCGCTTTACGCGACCCCGTTATGCGCGGTTTCACTATAATGCGGATTTCAAATTTCGCGCTCAAATGCCTCTCATTACGCGAAAGAGTGCGTATAAACATAATGCAGTCATCAACTTCTCTATGGTCGCGGGAATCCCCGCTTCCTCTGAACATTCTGTTTGAAGAATTGGGAATTCCCCGTCCTTCGACTTTGTTCTATGGGGATTCCCTCGTTCGTTTCGTTTGTTCCGTCATGTTTAGTTCGGCTGGCAGTCGTGTTTTAACATTTATTGGAGATATGTCATAATTTAACGCTACGTCAAAAATGCCGCTTGTAAAGAAAAAGAGCGTAAAAGCGTAACTTTGGAATTGAAGATGAAAGTGTTAAGAAGAATGGAAAATGGAGGCAAAGCAACAATTGTTGGGAGAGATTTTGGACTATCAGAATCGACTGTGAGAACGATTTTTAAAAATCGGGCAAAAATTAAAGTCTCCAGCGAAAGTTCAACACCTGTAAGTGCAACAAAACTTTCTCGTTCGAGATCCTCTATCTTAGAAAGAATGGAGAAGTTACTGTCAGTCTGGATCGAAGATTTGAATAAGAAGAACACACCACTAAGTCAAGACCTCATATGCACAAAAGCAAAATCTTTATATGAGATGCTGAAAACAGAAGAAGGAGAAGGGAGTTCCACTCCGACTTTTGCTGCCAGCAGAGGCTGGTTCCATCGGTTCAAGCAGCGATCTAATCTTCACAATATCCACATAACAGGCGAGGCGGCCAGCGCGGACATTCAAGCTGCAGCTGAGTTTCCAGACAAGTTTCAAGAGTTCGTTGGACGAGAGAAAATTCCTGCCTGTCTCATCTTCAATGTTGATGAGACCGGACTTTACTGGAAAAAAATGCCATCTCGAACATTCATTTCTAAGGAAGAACGTCAAGCCAGTGGTTTCAAAGCTGCGAAAGATCGACTAACACTTCTGCTGGGTGGTAATGCCACTGGTGATTTCAAACTGAAACCTTTACTAGTGTACCATTCAGAAACACCCCGTGCAATGCGAGGCACAGACAAGACAAGTCTACCAGTTGTGTGGCGATCAAACAGAAAGGCGTGGGTTACACGGGAAATTTTTCAAGAATGGTATTCTAATAGTTTTTGCCCATCAGTCAAATCCTACTGTGACAGAAATGGGCTTGAACCTAAAGTTATATTACTCTTAGACAATGCCCCAGAACATCCAACCTCACTTGATACGCCCAGACACTTAAAAGTGTACGTGAAGTTCCTTCCACCAAACACTACGTCAATATTACAACCTATGGACCAGGGAGCAATAGCAAACTTCAAAGCTTATTGCCATCGCCGCACTTTTAGCCAACTAATTCATGAAACTGACGGGGAAGGAAGACAGTCTATGCGAGAGTGGTGGAAGTCATACAACATTATGAAGGCTATTCACAACATAGAAGAGGTTTGGAAGGAAGTTAAAAAGAGTTGTATGAACGGGGTGTGGCGTAATCTTTGGCCAGATGTAGTGGAAGCACCTAGAAGAATTGTCCAGATGCAGAGACAAGTGCTTGAAGACATTGCTGCAATGATTGAGGGGTCTGAACTTGAAGATGTCGCAGTAGAAGATCTCGTAGAACTTGTAGCAACGCACGACGATCCTCTCAGCAATGAAGATCTGATCAAGTTACAGAATAATCCTATCTACGATGAGGAAGAACAAGTAGGAGAGAAAGTTTTATCTTCAGGGGGAATACAAAATGCTCTTTCAAAAATTTATTCAGGTTTGGACATATTGCAGAGTATAGACAATAATGATGACCGTGTCTTAACCGTGTGTCAAACTATTAAAAACAGTGTTGGGTGTTATGAACGTATTTTACAAGAACGTAAAAAAAACGCTACCCAAAAGACAATAGATGTATTTTTCCGTAAAAAATAATTAATAGTATGTATGTATTGCATAAAGTGTTCTTAGAATTAAAGTGATTGATTAAAATTATTCGTATTTTTTTCTATTAAATTTTGACTATGTTTAATCATAAACCTCGATATACGCGAATTTCAGTTAACGCGATTTTTTCCGGAACGTATCCCTCGCGTAAAGCGGGGTATTACTGTATTTACACTTTGTTAATCTTGAATATCAAAAACACATTAAGTTCTCAACTTTTAAAATTATAGTCTATTCATGGGGTTATTTCCCACTTTTCTGAAAACCTGCTAAAGTTCTACTTCCAGGATATTCCTACACATCATGCAAACAGAGCTTAACCGAATCTAAAAAAAACGCCAGAGAGACAGCCCACCGCATTCGTGAGCACTCAATATAATAATATTTTGCATAAGAAGTATTTCTTCCTATGTATTACTAACACAAATGTTTTCTCCGTGTTTCTATCGTATTAATTATAGATTAAATATTATATTTTAAAGATAAATATAAATCCAATATTTATTTAACCAAAAATACGGTAGTTTTATGTCAACAAAAGTATAAAACGCGTGTAATACGTGGCATATTTAGGAAAGAACCAAAGACGCCTTACATGGGGTTTGATTCACAAAGTGTGAAGAAATAGCGAATAGACTGTAGTGTACTCTTTGTCAAGAACAAAGTGTTTTTTTTGTTTTATTCCCTCAGCGTCCTATAAATAAATGTAAATTTTTTTCTTGGCAATAAATATTGGCTGCACGTAACAATTTTAGTATCTTACTTGTGTACACCTGCGCTCACGCCACACACAGACCCAAATGTATCTCTAAAGATTTATATTGCTATTAGAATTTTGAGTGAAGTTCTAAGACCACTGATAGGTTTCTAGACATTCCGAAACAACTTTTTATGCACCTATCACTTCAATAAATACCGTCTGAGAAAATGTTTTCAACTTAAATACAGCATGTTGCATTCGGTATTTAGTTTTTCGCAGTCACATCTCACACAACCACGAACAGGTAATGAAAGTTCAAATAACTCTTCGTAACAAAAAAATATTTTTTAATACAGTATTTTATAATCAGCAATGCGAATGTAAGTATTTAGAAAAAAGGAAACTGCATTCATTTACCGATAAAAAAAAATATGGTAGCTGTGAGAGTCGACTGGAACTGTAAATAGTTACGGAACATATTTAAAAGAAAAACTCTAAAGAAAGTGGCATCGCCATTTAATCGACCGTGATCCTGGTATGACTGTGCGAATTGAAAGTTTGAAATCAAAATACAACGGCAGCCAAATTCTGTTGTGATTTTATATTTTGGAAAATTTAATTAAGTTTTACTTCAAGAGCCTGATGTTTTTGCTATGAAACACACGAAGGCATAGGCATAAGGCATTTCTAAGCGTTTCCTCTTACTTATTTTATATTCTGCTGCTAAGTTAAGTGATGTATAATAGCTAAGCTATTAAATATTTTATTGATAAACCAAGGCGTGCCACAGTTTTTTTGTTCAATTTAACATAAATGTTAATGCCATTAATGAAATTGTATTCGAAATCACACTAAGTAATGTTAATTTCTGACACAAAGCTTTGAACTGCTGTTTTATATTTATATTGTTTTATATGTTGAGGAATAATTTGTATAAAAATAACACCACTAAACCGTGAGAAAAAATTGCATTATTGAAAATCTCATACCATACATAATTTTCAATCTAGTTGCTCAGATAAACACAATGCAGATTTTCTCTTGAAAAATTTGCCCTTGTCAGGAAATGTAATGAGGTGTGCTAAATATGAATATGCTTTAAAAATATAATCATTAAGCTGGCACAGAAAGTTTAAATACTTCACACTTTAATATTACTATCTCAAAATATATCATTTCATTTTTTAACTTCATCCCGAATTTCTGAATGTATTACCCTTCATTTATCTTCGAAGTTTCTGCTTTTTAAGGCATAGTGATACAAAAATTTCTTTCTTTGTTTTTCCTTGTCTCCCTTTGTTTTTTTAATATATTATTTCTTAAGAAGATAATGAATGAATGTTTAAATGAAGTTACTTCACAATTGCAAATATCAAATAACACCACTGACAAAACTGATATCACATCATAATATAATATTTGTGTGACAAATTTGTTCACGAGCCTTTTATTCGTCCTGCAAATATGCTTCAGTTTAATTTAAATGTGTGTATATACGTAATGCAATCATGTAACGTAATTTTTTTTAAAGACAGTATACATAAATATTGTGATGTATATAGAAAATTAGTGAACTAGTCAGTGTTATGTAATCAATATCATTGTAATTTCTATTTATTGAGAGTGGATCATTTAAAATTGCGAATAATTCTGATTAATTATTTATTCTTTCTTTGCGCATTACACCTCGAGATATGCAGTAAAACATTTCACATAAATTTATCTCAAATGAAATTTTTTGGGATTCTTATGAGTTGTGGCATCGTTTGGTCGGAAACTGTTTACAGAATAAAATACTTCTAAAGAGTTTCGGAGGAATATAAGATAAGATGCACCAATTCTTAGATACGTAAGGCGTAATTAACTTCATATTCCCGTTATTTCAAAATACTTTTAGGTGGAAATAAGATCAAATCTTTTTTCTCCCCTAAAAGGGCACCTAGATTAATAATATAATTACCTACACTGCATGATAAGTATGTTGTAACAATACAAAGGGAACAACTTTGTATACATCACAAGCGGCCACTCATAAAGCTGAGTCCCAGACATTTCCGTACCACAAGCTACAGGCATAAGAATTTGCACCCATGTAGCCACTCACACGACAGTTTTTTTTTTAAATAATACATTTAAATGGTATGGTGGTTTGACAGGGACGCCTGCCACAGAAATGCTGGTTTCTCTCAAGAGGGAAGATGTCTTTAGCACCATTGGTAGTCTGAATACACGGCATTTATTGCAGAATTAACTACATGTATATTGCTGCCATTTAAATTATTACCGTAAGTATATAATACTAGAAGACAAAGTACTATTCAAGGTGTGCACTTTATTTTACAAACTATCACACTTTAAAAATGTAAAATTTTTGAAATCCTTTGTAAACTATTAAACGGTTTCATATTGGCTAGCGTATGTGTGACGTAGATGTACATGTTTTGGTTTCGCCATTTAAGGGTCAGCATGCGAACGTTTTGTCGGCTGGTTGCCGTGGATTACAGAGAAACTTTGAAATAGGGATGAAATTGTTTTTAGAAACGTATGTTTCTTGCAAAACTTAGTGATAATTTGGACCTGATTTTGCCTTCCTTGTTTTTTGAAATGTTGGCGTTTCAAAACACCGTTTTAATGCAGCATTAGGCAATTAATTTACCCTTGTAGATAAATATTTTATCAAAGAATTTTTCTATCACAAGTAACCACTTTTTTATACTTATGTAGTTATACTTAATTTAAATATTTTCTTACAAACACATACCTTTCAATTCTCAAAAACTTCTAGCTTATTTCAGGCTCATTTGACATCCTTTTTAAGTTATTTTGTTATCCCAGTATTTTTTAATTAGTCATAAAAACTAAGGATAAAATATTAAGCCTATATACATACAAAATTAGCTTGATACGGGTATTATTATTAAAGTAACGTTTTAAACATAAGCCTATGTTTTTGCATACGGTATATCAGGCATAAACAGGAGCGTACAATCTCAAAATTACGAAGCAATTTTCGTAGATAACACTATTAATATTTATATCTGACAAAAAAAATTTCCGTATTTTAATAACAACGTCCAAAAACACGTACCTGTTTTATAGTGTAAATCGTGGTAGGAAGTTTTCATGAAACGTAACTGTAATTTTTCGTTTACCGTACAGACACGGTCTTTAAAAAAAACATTGCGGTGTTACAAATTTTTCCAGTGCAATTTACTTAACGCTGAAATAATCTTCACACACTCCTGTCGCAAATTGCTTAGTGTTTCACGGGTCTTACTACTGTACATTAAAGCGTCACGCCGTGTTTTTGTTTTCACTCTAAATATTTGCAGATATCTTTTCAGGAGTACATTTTGTGGTATTTTTGTATATTAGAACTATGAAACACATTCTGGTGTTCGGTGTCGTAGCAATTACATTAAAATCCTCCGAAACAAAAAATTAATAACATTTCGAAATGCACACGCCACCCGCTATGGCATCTGCATGTAAACCACAAAGAACATGCATAGCGACGTCACAAGCACATCAACATGGTAGTGTCCGGTTTTCCCGCGGAAAATTGTAGTCTGTTTTGAAATGCGTTATTCTCGAGCTATACAGACACACACACACAAAGAAAAGGAACTCAGCGTGAGTTTTACAATTCATCATACCGTCACGCAGTAGGCAGAAAAAGAAAGTAGGAAAAATCCCTATGGAGAGTACAAATATTAAGAAGGTAGCTGCGCACGAACATTGCTTGGCGACTAGGATCACTGGCGCTGTCGACGGTACAGGAGCTCTCTAGCCACTGCCGCCGCGATAACTCTCTTCCACATCCACCTCACATTGTATCTCATCACTCACCTTGAAAGAGAAGCAGTTGCCGAGTCTCAATGGTTTGCTATAACAAGCGCAGCTCTCATATTTTAGCAACAATCTGAAGATATGTTACTGGATCTTATTCACTAAAAAAGTGCTGAATTTTTTATTTCTCCTCCCCACTGAAGATTGGGTCAAATACTTTGCACATGGCTGTAAGAAACCATATAATATTATATCCAAGCTTTAACTTATTCTAAAACAGCTAATTTTTCTGGTCTTCAGACGTCTTCATTATTTGAAGTCATTTGTTATCAAGTCTACATTGTATGTTAATGGACACAAACAATGAATAAGTAAATGTAAAACACAAAAGCTATTATTTTTGTGATATTTTAGAAATTCTAACTAATAACATTTTCTGAATTAACTGAAACAATTAATTTAACATACACTTTAGAGCATAATGCACTAGTATTTTTCCCATATCTGGCATATGAATGCTTAACACTTTTAACCATGGAACTTACGCCTGATATTGGAACTGCTGACCACAGATTTCCCACGTTACCCAGGTCATGGAATTTCCTGTCCCTGTATTGTGCATTCATGCAAACTCATACACTACATAAACTACTGAAGAAACCTGCAAATCAGGATTAAATATAAACTCTATGATATATCAGATATCCTAATGTTTTGATCATAGAAAACGTTGAAATCATATGCCTTGCCAAATGATTTTTTCGCCGCTAATTTAGTCTACTTATCAAACGAAGCCGAACAGATACTCGCTTTGCGTGAAGTTTTTCCAGAATCTGAGTCTAGAATATGAATATATTTATTCAGCTGATAATGTCAACTTAAATCAAATTATTACCAAACCTTCTGCTAGCATTATTTCGGTATTCTGTAAAAGAGAACGCGTTCTAATAAAAGAAAAAAGAGAAATAAGAAAGTCACTGTGCAGAGTCGTAAGAACTGTATTTAACATTATAGTAGTAGTTGGGTTGCGCAAACAACGGTGCAGCATGGAGGTTGTTAGGAATCTCTATGTTTTTTTTCTCCAGAGCGCCTTTAGCTACGCGGCTTTAATGGTCGTGTGGGGTGCGAACATAAAAGCAGTGTGTTGCAAGCTTTCTGAGTCGCCAGGCATTATCNTTTAATGGTCGTGTGGGGTGCGAACATAAAAGCAGTGTGTTGCAAGCTTTCTGAGTCGCCAGGCATTATCCGATAATTAATTAAGTTACATATAACGGCTTAATTACTGCTTTCTTCCGCCAAATGGTGATTTAAACCACTCCTGCGTGCGCAAACAGNCAAACAACGGTGCAGCATGGAGGTTGTTAGGAATCTCTATGTTTTTTTTCTCCAGAGCGCCTTTAGCTACGCGGCGGTCGCTTTAATGGTCGTGTGGCGTGCGAACATAAAAGCAGTGTGTTGCAAGCTTTCTGAGTCGCCAGGCATTATCCGATAATTAACGAAGTTACATATAACGGCTTAATTACTGCTTTCTTCCGCCAAATGGTGATTTAAACCACTCCTGCGTGCGCAAACAGCGTTCCTGCGTGCGCAAACAACGTTCCTGCGTGCGCAAACAACGTTCTGCGTGCGCAAACAACGTTCTGCGTGCGCAAACAACGTCCTGCGTACGCAAACAACGTTCTGCGTGCGCAAACAACGTCCTGCGTGCGCAAACAGCGTTCTGCCGTGCGCTCAGTTTGTTTAACTTTCAAAATTATTTTCGTGAGAAAGAATTTTAATGGTTCGAAGTATTTTGAATTTCAAAATATGTTAAAATTATATGATTTACCTAACACCAAAAGTGTATTTTGTGTAAAATTAAAGGTGTAGAAATTTTATCTGTCACGAAACAATTTTATGTCAATAAGTTAAGAGCACTACGGATATTTTAATTTCGCATTATCGTTGCAGAAAAGAGAGGCCATATCATTTATATTGCATAAAAATTTATATTTTTTTTCCTTCGAAATGTCAAAATTCCCGTGTTGAAATTAAAAGTTTAAAAATAAGTTGAACTATTACGAGAAACTGAATACATTCAACGTGAGTTTAGATTTCTCACTAAATTACTGGCTACCGAAAGCGAAATTTAAGGATAAAATAAATTAATTTACCTGCACATGCATATTGTTTTCATTTTATTGCAATTGCAGTAACACCTAGTATTTTAAGAGTAATAATAATTTTAATAATTATGGGATATTTGTATTTTGTTTGTATTTTTAACCGAATAGTCTATTTGAGAGCCGTTGATATTTCGTTTCGGAATATTATAAAGCTTGTATTTTTGTCAAGCTTCTCCTGAACTTCATCTTCCTCACAGACGCACCTGACGTTATCGCTCACAAATATATTATTTTATAAATTCTTACAAAGTTATTGTATGACAAAAAAACATTTATTTGAGGCTGTTTTATTTACAGCAATACAATATAGCTTTAATTCAAAGATAATATAACAGTAACTTAGATTTGCTGTTAATAAATGCTTTCTTTGTACGTTATTGTTTGATGGCAACATTCCCTTCCTATAGCAAAGACAAAAAACATTCTCTGAACTGTCTTTGTTAACAGTAAATAAATGTTACTTTGTACGAAAGGTAGCGGTTGAACGATATTAAAGGTTTTCTGCCGTACGTTGTAGTTCTCAGTACGTAACTGTCATCTTGACGCAAACATTTATAAGCTATATTATAGAGTTAAGAAACTGCAGCTGAGCAAGTCTATAGTCCTCCTGCAGACGTTTCATGTCATTCTGAAGTGCAGTCATTCTGCAAATCACTAACCTCAATGATTTGCGAAAGGTGGCATTATATTCTGGCCCATGTTATTACCCCTCAAATACTTACCTATCAAAAGTAGTCTGAACACAATAACACTATGTGGTCCTTTTTAACAAATTACGGTTGTTTTTAATAGCACGAGTTTTTTTTACAGTGTAACTGACAATACCACAAAGACGTTTGTTCTAGCGGTTGTAACGACAATGCAAGGTTATTATAGTCATTACTATATAGATCAAACCAAAAATCTGTTTATGGCAAGCCTACATTGCAGTGGTTCATATTAAAACGGCTTTTTGTAGCAAGAAATTATGTGTTGCAGTAAAGAAAGTGTTTTACAGTCTAAGTACTCTATCTTCCATTAACTTCGTCAGTATACTCGAGTTTCCAGAAAATTAAGAACTGAAAAGTGACAAAATGAAACGGCGAAATGTTTGCTGACCTCC